>JAREIK010004060.1:0-305000 GCA_029783825.1 Sapria himalayana | reverse complement strand
TTATATAAGAAGTTTTTGTATATGGTGTTTTATACGATTTTAATTGTTTTATTTTATTTGTGCTATATTGTAACAGGGATCATTCTTTGAATATTGATAGCTATATATATATATCAAGTACAATCATCAGCATAACAAACAAAATATTTCAAGTTATCATATGTGATCGTCTTACAAGATTCCCAAATATCTAAGTGAATCAAACGAAATAAAATTTTCCTAGTACCTTCAGGACTTGTCAAATAAGATTTTAAAATATATTTTTTAAACTAACATGCTTCATAGTCAATAAATGTCACTCACTTGATCCACAACTCAAAATTTTCAATAATGTGTATCACCAATGGTAGACATGTAGAGGGTCTATCGATTCTACATAAAAATACCAAAAAAAAAAAAAAATAATCTTATAGTTTTATTACTTTATAAAATAACAAACAAACAATAAATTATTATAAAACTAATATATATATATATATATATATATATAACATATGTCAAAAAAATTGCTCAATATTGAAATTACCATATTCTCTAGCCTATGCTATGATGTTATCTGGCATGACAATTTTAGAAGCTCTACCCTCTAACAAGAAAATAAAATAAGTGCGATTACTTATATCATAATCATTGACTCTCATACATATAACCCAAGAATCTAGAGTGTAATATTGATCAGAGAAAGTGATGTATGTAAAAGTGTAAGTGAAACGAGACGAATAGATATAGTTATAGAGAAGACATTTTGAGTTGATTCAATAGTTTATAGTATAACCTTTAAATATCAAAAAAACTCATTATATTTCATGATATGATGTCTAACATATCTCCTGAGTATGTCCTAATCTCTCTCAGAAAAAATATGTCACCACCAACTTTCTTCCTTTTAGATTACCCCTATCATCTCTCTCAGCTTTATCACTAATATAAAGTGATAAAAACAATATAGTTATATGACTTATCATATCAATTCCACTAGGTTTAGGCATAGGTATAGAAAAATGAGTCACTATCTGATAAATTTTTGAGAGAAGCATGAATATCTTCTCACTAAGCCATAATTTAGATCTTCAAATTAGTTGTAATTGACTGTAATTTAGATCTTCGAATCTAATCCATAATTTCTGCAATAATCTTAACAATTGACAATCCACCTCCTCTTCCATTGATATCCCCTCTCAAATTGATGCAGGATGATCAGAAAACATCAATTTAATAACCAAAAAATGATATCATTGATGTGTGAGAGCTTTTGTAAATCATCAGCAATCTATTGATCAGTGGTAATGTGAGGAAGAGAAATAACATGGGCATCATATACTTCACGAATTGAGTGGCAATCTACTTCTATGTGCTTGGTGTGCTCGTGAAACACTGGGTTAGCAGTAATTTGGATAGCACTAGTATTATCCGAATAAAGCGGAGTAGGTTCTATTTGAGGAAACCCAACCCCAGTTAACAATCCTCAAATCAAAACAATCTTAGAATATGCAGAGGACATAGCATGATACTCATACTCAATGGAGGATTTCGACATATGATCTTGCTTCTTGCTTTTTTAAGAGACAAGAGAGTTGCAAATGAACATGTACAAGCCAGTAATGGAACATCGAGTGTCAAAACAACCAACCCAGTCAGCATCACTATAAGCAACCAAGTGGGTAGGAGAATTAATAGGAAAGAAAAGGCCTCGAATAGGAGTGTCTTGCAATTTGTGAACAATGCGACGAACAGCAGCAAAGTGAAGGTGCCGAGGGGCCTACATAAATTGACCAACTTGTTGGACAGCAAAAAAAATATCTGGCCGAGTATTAGTGAGGTAACCCAAGCTCCCCACTAAACATCCACATGAGGGATTAGGCAAAAATACACCCTCATCACGACGATATTTAACATTCACTTCTAAGGGAGTATCAATAAATCGACCATCATGAAGACCAGCTAATATAATTATTTCCTGAATATATTTATGCTGATTTAAAAAAATACCAGCCACTGTAGAGTTCACTTCAAAGCCTAAAAAGTAGCTTGAGGGACCTAGGTCCTTCATATGAAAAGAGCTTTGAAGGCGCTGTTGAAGCTGAGAAATCAATTCAAAGTCAATCCATGTAATAATGATATCATCAATATATACTAGGAACAAAATAATTCCTTTAGCAATATACAAAGAAACAAAAAGAAATCATATTGACTTTGGACAAATGAGAAGCTAATAAGCATGGATCAAAACTTATCAAACCAAGCACACGAAGCATGTTTTAAACCATAGATTGACTTTTTTAGTTTGCAAACATCAGAAGAGGGTGTAGAAAATAACCCTAGTAGTGGAGTCTTCTTAAGATCCCCATGTAAAATGACATTCTTAACATCTATTTGTCGTAATAACTAGCCTTTGGAAGCAGTAATAGTGAGAACAAGTTGCACCGTCATCATTTTTGCCATTGGTGCAAATATCTCATCATAATCAACTCCATACTATTGTCAATTTCTGAGTACCACCAACCTTGCTTTGTAATGATCAAGTGACCCATCAGACCTAAGCTTAATGGAATATACTCATTTACAACCAATAGGCTTAACACCAGTAGAACATGGAACAATATCCCAAGTATGGTTCTCTTGAAGAGCTTGAAGTTCTTCTTGCATAGTTTTCTCCCGACATACATGTTTAGTGGCTTGAGAATAAGAGGTAGGAACTATAATATCTACCGAAATAACAGAAAAAACTATACCTATCAGGAGGACAACTGATACAATTTGATCTTCGAAGAGCCGCTAAAGTGGGCACAGGATCAAGGTCGGGAAGGATTTGCGATGATGGGGATTGTCATCGCTGATAGACAAAACCAGGTTTAAAACACTCAATGGAGGTAGATATATCATCAAAGCTAGGAAGAAGAACACCATGTGAAGGGAGATCCTTCTGCTGAAAGTAGTACTCATATTCAAAGAAAATCACATTTCTAGAAACACGCAATCAATTAGTGGCAGCATCATAACACATAAATCCTTTGTGAGTATTGCTATATCTCATAAATGCACACCTTATTGATTGAGCTGTAAGCTTGTGGCATTCGTGTGAAGGCAAATGGACAAATCAAACACATCCAAAGTGTGCAGCATATGATAATTAGGCTGCATATCAAACAGATGAAAGTAAGGAGAATCAAAATTCAATTATTAAAAAGGTAGCCGATTAATCAGATAAACTACAGTCGACAGAGCTTCCATCCAAAATCTAGAAAAAACTGATGCCTCTAAGAGTAAAGTGCGAACCATATCCAGCAAATGATAGTTTTTCCATTTAGTCACCCCATTCTGTTGAGGGGTATAAGGGCGTGATCGTTGAGATATAAAGCCTTTTTATTGTAAGAAAGCTTGAAAATTATGTGGCATATACTCACCGTCATTATCAGACCGTAAAATCTTAATGGTGGTAAAAAATTGAGTCTCAATATAAGCTACAAAACTTCTAAAAACAGTTAATACTTCAGCTTTAGTACGCAGAAAATATATCCAAGTGAAACAACTATAGTCATATATGAATGTCACAAAATATTTATATTGCACATGAGAAATGATAGGAGTAGCACCCCAAACACCACTGTATATAATCTCAAAACATGTAATAGCACGAGTACCATAAGTAGGAAAAGGTAACACTTTACTCTTTCCTAGTTTACAAAGAGAACAATTAAGAGATAAACTATTAGAAGAACACTGATTATTATTGCCAATAAAACCGTGCTTCATCAAATAAGATAATATCATATTATTTGGATGGCTCAATCATTTATGCCAAACGTCATCCTTATTTTTAATAGTAATAGAAGCTAAAGACAAAGTTCTAGGAATAAAAAAATGCAATGAAAATAGTCTGCCCACTTTAGACCCCCTCGCAATCACCTTCCCTGACTTATGATCATGCACAAGATAAGCATGACGAGAGAAACTTACATCACAGTTATTATCCACCAACTGCCCAACAAAAATTAAATTCGTAGACAATTCAAGAGAGACAAATACATGAAGAAAGGAAAGATCAATATCATCAATGGTTGTCTATGTTGCACGGACACGGATATGGACACGGGGATACGACACGGCAGGATACGGGGACACGGCAAATTCTAAAAAACTAGGATACGAATACGACTAGGATACGTCATGATAAAAAAAATAAAATTAAAAATAAAAATTATTAATTATAAATATTAGGTATTTTAAAATAATGTAAAAAAATTTTAAACCATCTAACACCCTCCCCCCTCCCGAACCTTTTCCCCCCCTCCCACCCCCCCCCCCCCCCTCCACCCTCCCTTTATAGTTTCAATTTTTGAACTCTCCCCCCTCCCAATACAGATTCCAAACCTCCCCCCTCCCAATACAGATTCCAAACCCCCCCCCCCCCTTCCCTTTATAGAATTAGGTTACCTTAGGTACTGTCGGCGCCTCGGCGGTGTGTTCCTCCCCTCCCCGTTTGACACAATGATAATTGACAACTATTTCCTGTAATCGGCTTGTCGGCAACTCACTGTCCGCGGTGTGCTCCTCAATTTATTGGAGATGTAGGAGTAATCGTTAATATATAGTGTATTTCCGACGCGTTAGAATCGTAAAAACGTATCGGTTGGTAAACGACGCATCTGTAGGTAAACGACGCATCTGTAGGTAAACGACGCGTCTGTTGTTAATGATGACTGTTTCCGAAAAATACGTCGGATACGTCTCAGACGCATATTCGATACGCCACGTGGCGTATCGCATACGGATTTGTGTCCGATGCGCCACGTGGCGTATCGGACACGTATCTGACCCGTGTCGCGCGTGTCCACGTAGACACGGCAGTTCCTATGCGTATCCGTGCAACATAGATAGTTGTAATTGAAAGATTACTTTCATTAACAATCTGAATATTTTGTTTACCAGTATACTTCCGAAGATTATGTAGCCAATCAGTTGATCCAGTCATATGATTTGATGCCAAAGAACTAACAAACCAAGGAGAAGAAACAATCTTACCTTGACCATAAAGTCTAAGTGTAGAGAATACTATGATGATCATCTGTTGGACCATTTCTAGAATAGCAAAAGACTGTTTTGTGCCAGCAATTGTGGCTGCAGAACTAATAGTGATAGGGTCTGAGACAGCAGCCTGAAAAGCTTGGCCTTGTCAATTTTCTGGGCGTGTAGGACATTGCTTGATAATGTGTCCATTCTATTTACAATAATTGCAGAATTTCTTACCACAATTGCGAGCAATATGCCCCAAACTCCTTGCGACTATAGTACTGCATTTGTCCCTTCCCTCGGTTCTTCCCTTGAGCAGCATAAGCAACATTAACAATCTCAGATGTTTCCTTGGACGAACCTAGAACAGCTTGTGTAGCCATTCTTTGTTCTTCAAGCAACAATTCACCAAGACATATATCCAAGGTAGGGACAGGATTTCTATTCAGTAATCCAGCCCATGCAACTTCAAATTCTGGCCTCAGTTTCATCAAAAACGGATCATGCCTATTATCTTCATGAATCGCTTGAAGGCTGGCTAAGGCCTCTTTAGATACCTTTGAATAGATAATACCAGAATATTCGCTCCACAGATTAACAAATTCAGAATAATATTTTTCAATAGAAAGATTACCTTGACTGAAGTTACCAATCTCAAGTTTTAGTTGAAATCATCTTGCAGTGTTATCTTGATGATATATGCGTTATAGATAACCCCACATTTCCTTAGTTGTACTAAAGGAACATAAATTGTTCATCATATGAGCTTCAATAGAACCTAAAATCCAAGAGATGATTTGAGCATCCTTTACCTCCCATTGATTAAGTTCTGTACCTTCTTTAGGAGCAAGAGTAGACTAGTCAATATGATTCAAAAGCTCTTTCCCTTTCAGAAACATTCTGAACTGAAATTCTCATGTTGCATAATTATTTCCTGTAAATTTGATAGCCAAATTTTTTGTAGACATTCTTCCAAAAAGAATGAAATAGAGATTCAAAAATTCAGCGATGAATTTCAAAACCAGGCTCTGATACCATAACAACATTTTGAGAAAATGGTTGAATGTCCCTTTCTTTGATAATCTCTCCTTTAAATAAGAATTACTGTAAAACTGATTATGATAATTTAGATCTTCAAATCTAAGACATAATTTTTGTCATAATCTTAGCAATATAGTGTAATTTAGAATATCAAATCTGAGTCATAATTTATATCATAATCTTAGCAATGGACTGTAATTTTGATCTACAAATCTGAATCATAATTTCTGTCATAATCTTAGTAATTAATTTCTGTCATAATTTTATTTACTCACACTGTGTCAACCACCACCATGTCAACCACCATGGGAATTGCCATCATGGGCTACCATCTAGTTTTGGATCTCCAGAACAGCACCATCAATCATCCGATGGCCACAACACACCAAAAAACTTTGAGAAATACCCACTAATGTCTGAATGTTGATTTCCACCTCAACCGTAAGACAAAACTATCATCACTGCCGCCAAATGCTGACACATACTATCACCAACACTAGTGGAAAGGGGACTATTATACCATGTTAAGCACCAATTAGGATTTCAACCCTAACTAGCACTCAAAAATATGATATGTCAGTTACTCTCAAACAATGAAAAAAAAAAAAACTTAACTAAACCTCAAAACTATCAAATAGTTGGTCTGAAAATTGTTATTTAGCTATCAACAAGTAGAGTATTTTTTCCACAACCTATTGACAAATATATTTTGTATATTGTAAATTACAATAATCAACATTTGATAAGATATGATTTTTTTTACTTTACAAAAAATTGACAAATTTATTACTTAATTTTTTATTACGAAAACTATTTCTTTTCAAAATAATAAATTTGATATATAGTTAAAATGTAGAAACATGATATCATGACCTATGTCATAAGGTTAAAGAGATTTTTTGTTTTACTGTTTAAACATTCATAAATATAAAATATTTGTCAGCTACAAAAAATGACACAAGTGAGAGTGTGCAAAAATAGTTACAATACAAAGTAATTAAGTGATAGTGAATTTTTTTCTTCTCCTAGCATTTGTGATTTGCTCTTATGATTTGGGTTCATTAAGATTTAAATATTTTGAAATTGTCGATAAATTTTAAAATCATTTCAATCATAAAATAGTCATTGATTCATAAATATTAAAATGATGATGAAAAATTAATGGTATTATTTTTTTTTAACTAGGTGGAATCCCCTAGACCCAATTGGGCTAGAGGCGAGCCAACCCTACCTCACGAGAATAGTAAAATTCATAAAATTAGTATCAACATAACTAAAATTAACTAAATTAAGTTGTAGTGCACCAATTATAAGATACTTATGAAAAAAAGAACACAACTTTTTATATTTAGTAAAAAAATACACCAAGATTTGAAATATTTAAAATTTTGGTCCACTATAAATTGTAAACACAAAACTATAGCTATCGTGTAGACATCAACATAAAAAATAAAACTTAATTATTTAGTTTCATACACACACACACACACACACACTATTAGATTTGACTTATACTTATGAAGCTGCGACTTATGTTTGGTGGCGCAACTAGAATTGTGAAGTTACAATATCACTAAAGCTATAACATATATTTAATGTCATAACCTAAATATAGAAGGTGCAACTTAATTGAAGCTGCAACATATATTTCATGTTATGACCCTATTATGTGGTTGTGGTGTTGCGACATAAATGTAATCGCAACTAGTTTGTATAGCAACTATTTTCGCACACTCTCACTTGTGTTATTTTTTATTACTCACAAATATTTTTATACGTATGCGTGTTTATATAGTAAAATAAAAAATTTCTTTAACCTTAAGACCTAAGTCATGATATCATGTTCCCACATCATAACTTGATTCATGTCGTGATACCATTTAATAGGATTGCAACTTTGATCATTAAGTCAGTCAGTCGCGAAAACGCAAACATTTATCTTGTGATACCACAAAACATGGTCGCAATACTATTTTTCGGGTGGCAGGCACGAAGATGTTTACTAAGCAAGGCTTAAATAGAGAAAAAAAAAATAAGCTTTACCCAGAAGCACCATCATGGTACAGTCGAGCCTGTTCTTCTTTACTCCCATCGTCAATTGACCACCAGCCCAACAGCCTGTGTCAACACAACACAAGTGATCCTCTCGACCAACCAAATTGAAACAAACTGGTCAAGAGAGAACAAGTTACCTGGAGCCGTGGTGCAGAAACCCTAAGCAGTCGTGAACTCTGGCAGAAAATCTAAAATAACTTTCTGTCCTAGCCTCGCTCCGTAAAAGCAGAACAAGTTTTTCCACTAACTTAGACACAGCAAAGATAACTCCAGCACCTTGCAGCACAAAGACTGGCAGGAAAACAAGTGCAAGCGGAATGTTTCTAGCAACAGTTGGTGTTCCCTGGTTCAGAATCCGTAGCCTCCATTGATAAGATGAAAGTCAAAAAGGGGCGACAAAGAAGAAACCAATTATTGATGATATGACCTCTAAATGCATACAAAGGAGAATCTGGAAGCCAATTAATGGAATTTTCATTATATGGCCACCAATGTCCTGCAGGCTGCACATTCCTTCTCGATGTTCATCGACCTCAGGGAAAATTATTAAGCCGCTGTCCCAGTCAAGATACCTAAATGTTGAAGAGGAAGAGGAAGAGTATGCCTCTCTTGTGTGGGAATTCCTATGTATTACCGGATTGGACCACCTTGTACAAACAAGAAAGGAAAAGCACTCTGCAATCCTACAGAACAAAAGCCATTTGATTTTTTTGAAAATAGCATGCAAAGAGACAGTCTTTAAAATAATAGGTAACCCAGTTGGTCATCTTATAAAAAATTAAAATAATTTAAAATAAAAATCCAGTTTGTCATCTTGTTTTTTTTTTCTTTATAAACATGTATTTTGATTTTAAGAACATGACCAAATTGACACAGTTGGTCATCTCTTTTCGAAGCAATTGAAAACAAAAAATAGAATATTTTAAAAATGATAGGAATTATATAAAGCAGAAACAAAGAAAAAAAAAAGAAAACTTATTGTAGAACGTTCTTCATTTATATTGCAGTTTTAATTTGTTTCAATTTTTTTTTTATTTTTTTTTTTTATTGTTATTGATTGGAGCACCCAACATCTGAGTTTCCATAGTCCGTTGACTCATTATATTAGGGCACCACATGTATATTATTTTGTGAAAGTTATTGAATCTTTTTACCTCTTGGCTTAGTGTTTTTGTATGGTATCAAAGCCTAAACTCTAAGATAGTGCATACCCTAGTGTATTTGGAGGAATACAAGTGTACTACATCAACGCAATAAACTATAGTTTGGTGCACTAAGAAGCAAAAGTTTTTTGGGGGTTGGAAGCACAAAAATTTTTTGAAATATTGAGGCGTAAGACACAATTAAGACGTGAATTTTCTGAGTCACACTCTACCATATATATATATATATATATATATATATATATACACACACACACACACACACACACTAAATTTTGTCTAAAATTTGTATCTAATAATTAAATACAATCAAATAAAAAATATCAAACATAAAAATCAAATATCACTAATATTTCTCATTATTACAAGTAATATGATTTGTGAAAAGTGGGTTTTGAAAATAATTAATTTATGGGGGAGCTTCAGGAATAATATTTTTGAGGGGGGGAGCACCCGAAACAAGATAAGGCGAAGCGAGGAACTTTTGTTTGGGCCTAGAGATATTTGGGCTTTAGCCATGCCTGAGGCATGTCTTTAACAACTATGCAATACACATGGGAGTGGAACTGTGTAAATAGTGCATGCACGTGCACAATATTCTGACGAGAGAGGACGCGCACGATCTATATTTGCTATCATGTTCTATCATCATAAACCCATTGTGTCCAACAAGCATCAACGACCACCTTAAACACCATGTGACACCCTCAATCCACCTCCAATGCACTCTAATACCATGTTCCAACACAAGCTATTAGGGTTCCAATGATGTTTGAGGAGAGAGAAAAAAGAAGAGAGAGAAAATAAAAAAAAAAAGTAAATATTATTTTTCATTCATTATTCAAAATCAAAAATACAAACTTATATATATGATTTTAGACGTCTCACACATTATGGTGCTTCAAAACAATGTAACAAAATATCAAAAAATTAAACTTATAAATTATATTAAACAACAAAAAAATATAAAAATACAGTTCTAAAATACTTATTCTACTAGATGGAAACATATGAATAATATTTTTAATATACTTTGATATGCAAAAAAAAATTATATAACTATATAATTCTTGTAAGGATGATCATCATAACCAATAGAATAGTTACATAAATTATAGTTGGGCATTAACTTGAACAAATAGAAAAATTATTATTATTATATCTTTTGAAAAAATAAAGTATTAGATTATGAATATTATGACTTTTGAGTATCTTTGAATCAAACATTTACTTCGAATATTAATTTTCTAGTTTGGCACCTCGATGTTCTTTATTATGTCAAATTATTTTATTTTCCATTTAACAAGATTAAAGAAAGCTAAAATTTGTGATTCTCAAACTAAAGAAGCAAGAATGAAATCATACCCAAAATTTATCAACAAATCCCACCAGCCAAGAGCGCGAATGTCCCCTGCAATGTTTTTGTGAATCAGAAACAATGGCTTGCAATGAGAATTTCGTCTACAAATTACAATAAGAATTATGTCAAAAAAAGCTTGACACCATTCCATAATATCAAAAAACATTTTTTTACTTATAATCGATCAGAATGTTTTCTTCAAAAATTACTTCCACACAATTCTGTGATGCTCCAATTCGACTTCCCCTTATGTAAGAGTTATCTTTTATACATTTATTGGTGAGTGATTTCATATTGTGTTGTGTTTCTACATAGTATCAGAGCTAATATCATAGAAAAAACAAATCATATGGCTTATGAGGATAGCAAACCATACAGAGAGAAGATGTATGCACAGTACCAGCACAATGCTTATAGATGTGCACGCTACCGTGCACATACACACATCCAAAAGAATAAAAGGGGCACATTGTTACTTTGCACCACCATTACTGCCATCGCACACTCACTATGCGTGGCAGGCATCCAGGCAGCAACCAAGTGGAGACAAACATATTTTTTGACAAAAGTGCTCACGGTAGAAGCGAGGTAATCCCAGAGGGCAAGAACCCTAACTTTCTGAGTAACAGGCAGAAATAATGATTTCAAGTGACTATTTTTAGGTAGAAGGTGCGACATGATTATGTTGTGCATGGAGAAATTGATATTTTTTTACTAAATTATGATTTCAGATTGAAAAAATGCAGCGTTGTTCCCCAAATTAGGGTTTTATATTGAAAATCCTAATTTTGGTTTGCCAGACACATTTGTACTTGGGTGATTCTATGAATTATTTATTTTAGCATGGAGTTAAATTATAATTATCAACTTTGAAAATCAGAATTATTCACAGTGATAAAATAGTTGCAGACATAAAAGAGTCTTAATTCAGTATACACATTATAATCCTTCCTCTACTTCATGTTCTTGGATTATTGACTCAAGAACAATTCTTATATTACAAATAATTGTTTGATTTTTGTTACCTTTTAGTAATATTTTTTGAATATCATAGTAACCAAAGACAACCATTCAAATAGTCATTATATACTAGAATGCTCCAGTTAACTTCTTCTTTTTTCACATATTTAGTCTATTTTTGATTGTCCTATGAGTTTTCTTATTATGAATATATGTCAAACAAATTTAATATTTACTGTATAGATTACAAGATTATATATCAAATTTATGATGTCAAAATATCCCAAAATATAGAATAACTAAAAGAAAGAATAGGCATCTGATTTAGATAGCTCGAGCAATCTTATTTGAGATGAATATTCCAAAATATTTTGGTAAGATACAATTTCAATTACACATTACCTCACCAACTAGATATTCTCTTATATCCCTTCTCAAATTGTGTCATTTAATATATTGCATTCTAGAGAGAGATCATTTAGATTGGCTCCTAAAATTTTTGGAATTACTTGTTTTAATCATTATCTCTTACTATAATAAGATAAATTAGAACTTAGAAACTTGAGATATTCCTTTCTTATATACTCAAGAACTCAAATAAAATACAAATATTTGTATCAAAGGCAATTATAATATTAGAGAATATTGACATTGTTTCTTTTGAGCAAAAGTTATTTTTTAATAAATATGTGAAAAGTACGAGTCTTAAAATATATATAAACTCATTATTTTTTTCTTACTCTTTAGTCCACTTAGACCTCCAGCTAGAAGAGAGTCAAATTTTTTTCTCTCAATAAATAAACAATTTCATAAAACAAATGATATTTGTTAGAAAATAATGCAAATACCACTCTAATAAAAATCATACATCAAATACCCTTATATAATAAAAAATAATAATTATAACTCACAAATCATGAACTCAAATCAAAAGTTTAAAAAACAAAAAAATATATAAGAAAAATTATCACACCCTCATCAAGTTGGTGCATACAAGTTTACAACACTAAACTTGAAAGAAAGAAAAAAAGATAAACTAATGTATCTTCATGGTCTTTAAGAAGATATTCATTGTCTACTCTATTGTCTAAATATATATTATAGTAATAATTTTATTATGAAACTTCTCCCTAATAAAGAAATAATTCACCTCTATATATTTTGTTCAATAATAAAACATAGAATCTATGTTATATACATCATTATCTGATTATCACAGTAAAAAATAATGAGATAAGCAAGTACATATATGATCTTTTTAAGTAAATATCATATCTAAATTATCATACAAGTACTAATAATCATAACTCTGAAATGATCATTTTCACCAAATTTAAAAATAACTATTTTGTTACTTTTTCAAGAGAATATTATCTCTAAAAAGAATATAAATTATTATTGTTCACCTCATCTCGGTGCATGCTAATATATAATCTCATGATTCATATAATAAATAATAAATCAATCTAATATATATTCTAATATAATGGCGCTTCTTAAATTCGTAAAATCTTTATCAAATTTTTATTCTAATATAAAAAAATAATCTTAAGAGTGTAAAATTTTATAATTTTATTAAAAATCTAAAAAATAAAAAAAATAAGTGATTTATTTCGAAAAAAATATATCCATGCATATTTCAAGGGATCATAAATAAATGTAATCAAATATTTAAATCCCTTTTTGATCATATCCTTACCAAGTTATCATATGTTTAAGTGTAATATATCTAATAAATTACAGTCTAAGATAGGAAGCTCTAGTAAGCTTTCTTAAATGGCATGATCCACACTTTGAGACCAACATATAGTTAAGACTAAGATAAAATTTTCTCAAAATAACCAAACCAAGAATGCACAAATAAAGAATCTAATATACTCAAACATCAAGATGAGATCTTACCATCGAAGAGAATTTACAATTCATCGTACTTAATCTCAAATGAAATAATTTTCAAAATCTTCTAATATTCAAAATACAAGTGAATAAAAATAAAAACAAAGTCAATTTAATTGTCTAAAAATACAACTCACAAAGAATGAATTAGCACGACAATATGAAATAAGCAAAATATAATGAAGTAATAAAGAATCAAACTATATACAATCATACTTAATGACATGCTATAATATTTTTATTGCAAGAAAAAAATATAACAAATATGATATAATCATTAATGTGATGAATATTATTTTATGTATTAATAATTCATTATTCTAAAATAAGTGTTTGAGTGAAATAACTAGTAATAATCCATAAGTTGACTATAATATCATGTTAGAAAATAATATTAAAAAATAAATATAAATAATACTCTGATAAAAAATATATATCAAATGTAACTAAAAAATATACAATTGTAATTAGTGCAACTCATAGGTCAAATGCTCCTATCAAATGTACAAAAAATAAAAAAATAAGAAAAACTATAACATTTTACAAAATGCAAAGTCAAAAAATTAAGGTTATAATTGTATTTCACAAAATAATGATAAATCAAATATTTTACAAAATATCACAAAATAATGTTGAATTCAACTTACTAAAAAACTAAACAAATTTTGACAAGCAAAAAGAACACTAAAATATCTATTATCAATAATAATTACAAATTAGACACTTTAATTATTAAAGTTTATACTTAGTTATTCATATAATTTATATATTTTATATTTTTTAAATTGAAACACATAATATGTGAGTTATACTATTCACTATCACCCATTATACAAAAATATTTGATATATGATATTTTTGTATTAAGTATTATTATATTTTGATTTTATATTTTATAATCTAAGATAGTATTATGGTAAGATTTATAAATATCAAGTGTTTCTACTCACCTAAGTTGTTTCTCCTTTTTTTTTCTTACAATAGGGCACAAAAACCCATTGTGTGCAACTATAGTGTGCACAGGCACACATTAGTATGTGTGGTGGTGCACAAATGCACAATAGGATGCATGTGGTGGCGCATAGTTGGGAATGTAGTGGTGCACAAGGTGGGGCTAGAGGTGTCAAACGGGCCGGGCCGGGCCGGCCCGAATTTTTTGGGCACGAGCGTGCCGCCATGCCTGGCCCGCACTGTTTAAAATAACCGGGCCCAGCACAGCCCGCAAGCACGGCGGGCTGTGCCGTGCCTGGCCCGCTCGGGCTTGCCTGTCCGAGCGGTTCGGGATACAGGGGACCGCGGGTCGGGTCGAATCAGACCCGACTCGCTGTCTTTTTTTGCGGGAGGGGCATCGTGGGGTCGGGCTCACGGGACACCCGGCACGGGACAAACCCGTGCCGGTGTGCCGTGCCGCGGGCCGAACCATGCCGGGTCAAGCACGGCACGGCAAGGGCCAGGCACGGCATGGCTCGTGCCTAACCCGGGTACCGAATTTTTCCGTGCCGGGCTGGCCCAGGCACGGCTGAACCGTGCCGTGCCTCGTGCCGGGCCTGGTCGGCCCGGCCCGGTTGACACCTCTAGGTGGGGCACACAGTGGGGCGTGTGGTAGCATGCACAGTAGTGAACATGGCATGCATGTGGCAGTATGTGCAGTGGTTCGCATGATAGTTCATGCAATGGTGTCAAGCAGAAACATTAACTAGGTTTCCTTTGTCATTTTCTTTTTTACAGATCCAATTTAAATACAAAAAAAAAGAATTGAAGAAAAATATTTGGATACGATTATTTTAGAAAAACAATAATTTTGTAATACTATATTAATTATCACAACAGAGATAAAGGGAGGACAATCTCAGTTTAGTATACTCATTATAAGATAATAAGAAATCAGAAATAATTATTGAATATTATTTATCAAGAAAATACCAAAATAATTACACGATACTAAGAGAGACAAGAGAGAGACCAACTACCAGAGTCATCCAGAGATCATCTAATAAAATTTATCCATCATAACATTTACTAAAAAAAACAAACAAAATTCTTCTCTAAGAACGTAATAGATTATTTTCTTCTTTCAAATATTACTAATTATTTTACATATACTCTCATTTTAGACTCTTGGATTATCAATAAATTAGTAAATATTCATATCACTGATAATCATGTTTTATTTTTAATATTCTTTTTTATACTAAAAATAGTATGTCGCTAATGTCATATACTCAAAAATCATTTGATATAGTATTTAACATAAATCCTTTTTTTTTATCAAGCTTATTTCTAATTGCCTTGTTAGTTTACTCTATGTAAGTTGTTTTTCCAAACAATTAAACTTTAATTTTATTTTTATTTCCATTGATATTTATCCACAAGATCAGAAGGCTTTAAAAAAATTTATTTAGGATTGAGCAGGTTATATTATATGTTTTCTCTTCAATGATAAAATTTCTCTAAATATATGAGAGTGTTGGATCTATTAATGGTGTATTCTTAACTTGGTCACTCATCATTGCTTACATTGAAAATAATTTACCCTAATATTAAGTGGTTTAACCATGAAGTATGAAACATGTCAACAAGAAAACATAACAAAATTTTATATCTTGCATGCAAGTCATATTTGAGTAGGTATCTGATCATGTTTTTTGATGACTACTCAAGATATATCTGTTTCATGATATATCATAATTTTTTTTATTTTGCAGACTTTTCAACATATGATAAAAATTCAATTCTATAAAAATATTAAAAAAATAATAAGTAGCAATACATTAGAATATATATCAAACTATTTAACTGCAAATTACTTCATCTAAAGGATGTTCTCTTCTACTCTTTCTTAGCACATATCATTCCAAATCCTACATCTTGAGAAAAATCTTTTTAGCTTGCTTCTCAAATTATTTGGATACACTTTTGTCCTCAATCACTCTCTAAGATAGGACATGTTAATATTTATGACTTAAATTTACCTTGATACACTTATACAAGACATTTAGTGTGAATTATTAGGATACTTATCCTTTAAAGTTGAAAATAAATTCAATACGTATTCTTATTTTCTTATAATATATCACAATTAGAACATATATCAATAACATATGAAATATATATTTATTCATTATGACCTTAAAGAAATGTATATAGAGCAATCATCGAGATCTTGGGCAAGACAATAAAATATAATTTATAAATTATAAAAGATATTGTATATTTTAAAATAATCAATGAGATTCTGATTTGCAATATTTTTATAAGTAATCACTTCATTTGGATTATATAAATATGTTACTATTTTTTTGTTCTTTCAAAATCAGATAGTATTCAAATGACATTATGATTTTGTTAATTATCTATGTGGATGATTCTTATTATGCAAGATAACAAATTAAGAATCATTCAACTCAAATATTATCTTCACCGACTGTTTAAAACAAAAGACCTCAGGAGGCTCAAATATTTTCTCGACATAAAACTAGTTTATTCTACAATTAGTATAATTTTGTCACATATAAGATATGTATTTGATACTCTTACAATAATTAATCATTTGAGTTGTACTACAATAAATACTTATATAAATCCAAATATTAACTTCACTTCTGATTTGACATATTAAATTGACTTTATTATATATAAAAGAATCACAAAAAAAAATAATTATCAAACTATGATAAAGGTGGCAAGTGGATCGAGTGGCCCGAGCACTACCCGACTAAGCCGTGTTTGGCTAGACACATCACGATCCAGAACCATGCATAGACATGGGTCGTGCCAGCTCGAGGTACAGCTCATGGCATGCTGGGTCAGGCGGTGTTGGGTCAAGTGTTGGGCCCATGTTGAGCCAAACATGACCCGAGTGCCTAGCCCGTAAGCATGCTCCAAGGGCACATGTACTATGCCCCGAAACTTGAACCAAGTTTCGGACATGATCCAATCAGACCACACTCGCCCCACTTGGTATTTAAATAAAAAAATTATTATTATAATCTTAAAACCCCACACAACCATCATAGTTCACAGTGGGTTTTTTTAATTAAGCCGTCAAGTGGTTGGCTGAGCATGTCCAGGTGGTATAACCCAGGCACACGTGGGCATGCTCCCCTAGCCCGACCGAGTCCACAGCTCCACTCCGAGGTCAAGGCCGAGCTCCGAGCCGAAGCTTTTGGACCATCCAAAAGCTTCGGCTTTTGGTTCCAACGGGCAGCTAATGGTAAAAAAAATAATAATACCAAAATATATATTAAAATGAATTGGAAGATCCAGGCCATTGAATTCACTTCCAATCGCTATGGCAGAAGATCCAATGACTATCAGTTTTATGCTCTATTTAAATTTTAAAAAACTTTAAAAAAATTAAAAATATATATTTTTTAATAAATATATATATATATATATATATATATATATGAAATTAGAGATTTGAGTTTTTCATTATAAATTTCTCAGCTCCTTTCTCTCTCTCTCTCTCTCTTAAACTAAAATAGATAATTTTAATTTTAGAATATTTTTGTAAAACTTAAAAAACATGAACACAGAGGACAAAATATTTAATGCAAGATACAGTTTTTATATCCTCTCTATAAAAATTTTTTTTTTAATTTTTATTTAATTTTTTTATTTTTTTATTTTTTTAATATCATTTAATTTTTAATTAAGAATATAATTCATAAATAAAAAAATTAGAAATAATAAATAGTGAAATAGATAATAATAATAATAAAATTAATATTACTGTAAATATATATAATATTAATAATGATGATCCTATAAAAAGGTCTGAAGCCAAAATCATGTTTTCTCTTATTACCTCAACATGAACTAAAATATCAAAAAAATAAAAACTAGAAAAATATTTATAATTTAAACTCACTTTAATATAATACAAAATAAAAATACTAATAGTGTCGATGAAGAATTAGTACAATACAAGTATTATAAAAATATATATACATATAAGAGTATATGTGTGACTGAACACTTAAAAAGATATTCTAATTATTACACCAAAAAATATGATACATTAGATCCTGGGCAAACTCAAATGAGCGATAGAATCTTTAAGACTAGATCTAATTCAGCATCCATGTTGACCCCTTTTTTTAGCCTACATATCATAGGATCTATTGGTTCACATGTTGAAATAGCATATTAAAATATTATAAATTAGAAAAATAAATAATAACTAATAAATTTAGGTAATATATTGATATTGTGTCCATAACATTCGATATATGAACTAATCACGACGAAGTATCTTTTGCATGTCATACCACCTATTATGTAGAATCTAAATGAATATTTCATAAAAATATTTTAGGATTTTCAAAAATTCTCCAACTTCATGATATCTCTATTATATATGAGTGTATGATGAGAATCTTTAGAGATTATAAAATTTAAAATAAAATATTTATTATTATATTTGATAACATATCTAATAATAGAATGGTTATTAATATATTTGTTAGAACCATTAAAGACAGATCATTAGGAGAGATTTTTCATGTTAGATATATCTGTTACATCATAAATCTGATAATACGAGCAGAGATTAAAATTATTTCTCCCACTTTAGAAAAAATATATAACTCACTAAAATATTTTCGTAAGTCTAGCAAACAATAGGAATTTGATAATCTTTATTTGTCTGCGAATCTTTAAAAAAAATTCCAAATAGATGTGAGATATTGTTAGAATTACACTTACCTAATATTTGAGTTATATGTTGGATACGAACACGTAATATCTAATTACGTCAATAGTAAGAGTGACAAACTTATTATTAGCAATATTGTTTGTAATACAAAAATTCCTTTAAATAAAATTCCTAAAATTTATTTATGATACAATAAACACGTGTTTATCTGTTTATACTCCAACCACTTACATTGTACTCAGACACATATGTAACATAAGTAAAATATTTAAAAAGTTTATATATGACTTATATTTAGTGACATGGCTGTTGAGATAAAAATTAAATACTTAAAGTAATCTATCTCTTTATTATCTGGATGCTTGCATAGATCCTAGGGTTAAGATAGAAGGGATAGAGAATATTATGAGATATATATCCATATACATAAACCAGGAACACTAATCTAAAAAGTGCATTCATGAAAAATTGACTAAGTTATTTACATACTATAACATTATGTATAATAATAGTTATAACCAGACTATAAGTACAAACATGAATACCATATTCGAAGATGATGACTTCTCTATTCAGTTAGCAAAGAAGAAACGACATGGTGAACCATCGAATATGAGCAAGTTATCTCGATACTTAGATACTAATTACTGCTCAATCATATTATATAATAATAATAATAATCTTAATATTTTATAATAGTAAAATTCATGAGTCTACTTATCTCCTACTATCTAAGATAACACGAGATCTACTAACTCCTCTAATATCAAGCATAGTAGCAGGGCCTACTTTTTATGTTATGATCAATATCATTTCGGATAGGAGGTCGAGATTGCGATTAAATATCATTGAGACACTAATATACATGAAGAATTAGGAGGATTCAAGATTTGATATTCAGGATCAAACTAAAATAAGAGCAGAGAAATTATTGTTAGATGATAACTCATGAGACTTAAATAATAATGAGCATACAACTAGTGATACCATCAAACACTTACACGATGATTAGTTACGAATTTACTCCAATTGGCATTCGGATTGAGTTTGGATAATAATCATTGATAATTTTTATTTTATGTTATTGTGATGTATTATTTTATTTTTTTCTAGATTGAATGATAATTGATAGGTGTATTTTTTTGATATTTTTGATTATTAAACTATCATTTGTATTAATAATTTTTATTTTTTGTAATTTATATGAAATAAATAAATAACATAATATTATAATTCATAATACTGCAAATGGATAGCCGAGAACTTGAAATTTTATATTTGCAAAAAAAAAATATTTAAGACCATAAACCACAAGTCTGCACCATCCAACCAGTGACTAGTCAACCAAGATGGCTGCTGGTAGCCTACGGGCACAACTCAACCCTACCCAACATGGCCCAACATGGCTAGGCATGACCCAGCCTAACTTTGCCTAGATTCGAGACAGCCAAGTCATGCCAACCATATTCAAATCATGTTGAGCTATGCACGGCACGTTTGCCCGACTGAGCCACCAAAAGATGGATCATGCCGGCAGGACACGGCCTATTTAACACCTCTAAACTATGATCAGACAGATATTACATACAAAATTAATATAATTAATTATTTTTAAAATTTTATTTGATATGATCACATAGACATAACTCTTTGTATGCTCATGCTCATATATGTGATGAATTTTCGAAGACTTTAAAACACTTTTAGGGATCAAGTATACTTGCATAAGAAAAATCTATGATAAAATTTTATATTTTACTTAAAGACAATCTTATCTACTAAAAAAATAAAAGACAAATAATTATTTCGAGATTCAATATAAAGAAAGCACAAATTGATGACAATAGTGAATTATAAGATATTTTGAATGTGTCATTTGCCCAAGGAGATCAAATATATATTATTTTTCCAAGTACATTTTTTATAAAAGTCAAAAAAAAAGCATAAAATCTTCAAAATGAGTTTCTGTGATTCTACGTCATAGTTTCTATAATTCTTCTTCATCTAGATATTGTGCATGTACATGTACTATTGCATGCAATGCACACCTACATATGTTGTTACAGTTACAAATTAAAAAGCAAAAATGATATAAACAATACTCAATCCAAAAATATTATACGTCAAATACCCTTATAATAGATGAAAGTGATTAAGTAAGCCCACAAAATAAGTTTAAGTCACTTCAAATTTTTTATGAAGATTTTCACTGACTTTTCTATTGTCTAAATATACATTGTAGTAATTGTCTTATTTAGAATTTTATTCCTAAGAAATAAGTAGCCTAACTCAATGTAATTTATTCGCTCATGAAATAATAAATTAAAAATAATATGTTTCACTATCTGACTCACAATAAAGGATAACAAAAGAAAAGAATAAATATCCGAGCTTATTAAGCAAAAATCACATTTAAAGTATTTCACAAGTAACTATCTCTATCATATTAAATTTTACTTCTATACTGAATCTCGGAACAACTGTCTACCTCTTACTTCTTCATAAGACAAGGTTGCCTCCAAAAATAAATGCAAAACTCTATCATGGAACTCCTCTTATTGCATGTTGATGGTCAACTCAAATTTTTAATATTTGACTAATTATATGTATTCATAATCCTTAAAATAAATATAGATCCTAGAGACTTCTTCTAATACCTCAATATATGAAGAACAATGTCAAAACAAACATAATTATAATAATCTGAAAAATAACTAAATATACTAATTATATATTTTATAGTTAATCTAATCATAGTCAGGTAATTAATATCTTTTATAATTCTTTTGTAAATAATATAATCAACTAGAATGATCATATCAGAAGTTAAGTGAAACTTAAATCAAAAAGAGTCTAGAATGGAGCACAACCCAAATGAGCAATGTCTACAAGAGTAACAAGTGAATATCTCCTCTATGATAAGATGATACCACTTGTAATATAAGTCACTTCTATGCAAAAAAAAAATATTTGAGTTTCCTAAGATTTATCATCTAAAACAATGTTGAAAGGTACTCTTTAAATTGGAAATTTCCTAACTCATCATTTTATGTAATTATAATATCATTTATGTAAATAACCATAAAATAAAATTAATAAAATATATTTGTAACTAAGATAATGTTATTACCTATGAAAATCTCACAAATGATTATTTCAATAACTACTTTAGACTATAAAATATCTTTCATCATCTCTAAACTATACTCGTCTATACTGCTCGAAACTCATGTGAATACTTCATATATATTCTTCTCAAGATCATAATAAAGATATATATTTTTCATGACTAATTAGTGTATCTTATACTATCAGATGCTATAAAAGAAATAAAAATATTCATTGAGGTCATATTGGTCACTTAAGAATAAGAATCCTGATGGTTCATCCCAAATATTTAAGTGTATCCACTCACTATAAGTTTAGCCTTAAAGTGATGTACCTTTCTAACTAAACATATTTTCACAGTAAATACCCATATATAACCAATAACAAACCCTCCTAAAAGTCATAATACTCATTCTTATGTTTTATTAGAATAGATGGCATATATCATTGTCATCATAGCCTGGCATCATTTTGGATAAGATAATACTTTGGAGAAAAACTTAGATATTCTAATATCATGAAGAGAAATAATAAAAATAAATAAAATAAATAAACAAAACAAAGATATGAAAAAATCTATAAAACTAGGTGAAAAATACAATTCTTCAGCCCTTTCCAAAAAGCAATCAAAATATTAAAATCAAAGAGATTGACTATAGGATCATCTAACTCCTCTCAAGTCTAAGAAGGCTAGACATGTCTCTCCCTCATAGTATAGACTCTAAGTTATTGATGATTAAATTTCCTAACTTCTAACTCAACATGCATTTGGACTAGTACCGATCTTGTACTACCAAATCATTTGAGTATGAATGAATATCAACATGCTTAATGAGAATATGATCTAAATTTATTAGTATGTTTGATGACTCCGTGAGAATAACATCATAATGAGTATCAACATGCTCAAATATAATCAATGAGTAATTCTCTCAGTTAACTAATTACCCAAGCATTATTATAGGTAAAAAAGAAAAAATAATACATCTAGATATAACATTTATATTCATACACTTTCTAGGCTCATTAAAAAAAATTATGATAAAAAAATATATATCCACACTTACTATAATCCGATCAGTCTCGGATAAAAAATACTTATTCTCTCTTTAAATACTAGAGTACCTAAATATATACATCTCAAAGTCTTAGATATCAACCAGTACCATCTTAAAGAGTGATCAATAATGAAATAAGCATATCCAAAACTCAATGAAACAACTAAATAATTTTTTTCCAAAATATATGACTAAAAGGGGATATATGTTAAGAAATAATAGAAGATATTATTTTTTTATTAAGATAAATTATGGTTAAAATTATCTTCCCAAAAATATTTTATAATATGTTTTATAAATATGAGTATCTGAGTTAACCAAATCAAATATTTATTCTTTCTTTCTGTTAGCTAACTTTGTTGGGGTGAGCCATGACAAAAAATCTAGTGTATAATTTAATATTTTATACAATAAGTATTAAATCATCTGACATATATTCTAATTTATTGTTATTTCTTAATTTTTTAATAATTTTATGAAATTAAATAAAAAGCCTAACAAATATTTTTATCATTTTATAAAAAACCTAAAAAATAAAAAAAAACATATGATTAGTCATGAAAAATATATATTCATGTACATCTCGAGCAATCATCAATAAAAAAGATTGAACATCTAAATCTCTCTCTAGTAAGATTATTTAATTGATATATCTCTCTCTAAGATTAAAATATTCTTAAGACTAAAATAAAACATTGTTATGATTTTGGTAGTCTATGAAAATCCTTAAGATCAATAAAAAATCGAGCAATCTTCTCTAATAAATGTCATAATTGATGAACTCTATGAAAATCCTTGAATGATTTTGGTAGTCAGTCTATTTTTTAAATACTGTGTAAAACTCTCGGCTTAACCTCCTATTTAGATATAATATCTAATAATTATCTCTAGTGTAACTTATTGTCATATAATGAGCATATTAATAATGATTCTTCTCCATATAACCTTGTTATGATGAGCTTTATCTATATTATATCAAAAAATTATAACTCCTCCAAAATATAGTTCCTCCAAAATAAAAAATAATGATACCCAATTTTTTTTCAAATCTACAGGATAACTATTTAATGTTTCTACCTAAACATTGTCGTGTACTATCATTCATCATCATTTGCTTTGCATCGGCATACACCACCAACATCACCTAGGGTTTCATGATCAAACACCACCACATGTCACAACCACTACATACATCATCTTCTACCATATTTGCATCAATTTGACTTCCCCGAGCACAAATCTAGATAAGCCAAAAAAAATTGCATCATCATGTACACCTCGCGCTATTGTGCATCTGTGCACCAACACACAAACTATTGTGTCCCACCACATGCACTATTTTGCACCATAATGTGCACCTCCCTGCTTTATTGTGCACATGTGCACATTGTAGCCACACATAGTGGGTGTATGCCTACTATTTTTGGGCAGTATATAGAGAAAAATAAACAAGGTTTACAAATTTTTCTCTGATACCCATACCAAGTTACATACTAAAATGAAAAAAAATAAAAATAAAAAACACTCAATCCAAAAATATTATACATCAAATACTTTTATATAATAGACAAAAAAAAATTAAAACAATCCACAAATTATGTGTGCTCATCAAAAAATATAAAATACATAGAATAAATAAAATATCTGAATAAAAACCACAACAATGTGCATCTACATGTATTGTTGTATGTCATGCATGCCTACATTGAGTTGTTATAGTGTATGTGTTCTCTCTCTAGAATCCTATGATTTATATTCCCTAAAATTTTAACTCTGATAAAATAAAGAGATTGATGCTTAAAGAAAAATCAATCCACTAAAAAATATTTAATGAAACTCACACTAATAAGCAAAGAGTAATATTCTTAAATAATAGACAAAATAAATTATGAAATCTCATATGTCAAGTGCTATTATCCATAATAAAATAAATAACCTAAAAAACAAACAAGTTAAAACTGTAACCAAGCCATTCGATCCAACTGAAAAGAAAAACAGAAATACATCTTAACATCACAGGAGGTGAGAGAACTTACCACACAGCTTTAGAATAGTAAAGATAGTAGCAACCATGAAGAATACCATAGATATAGCAACCCAGAAGTGCTGCAGGAAACAAGACAAAAATGCACATTCCAACCAAAACATACATTATGAATTGTAAACGAGAATTATTTGAAATTCACAAAATATGCAACCAGAACAAAATAATCATGCTAAGAATATAGCAGCAAACTAAAAAATATATATATTAATTACAACACTCTCAACCAAAATTTAATCCAAAGTTAGTTACTATTCCAAACTAGAGAAATGCACACATCTATAAAATTAACAGAAGAAAAATGACTATGAATATTAAAGATTATAAGTGTGTGTTTTGTACACTATTGATAATTTAAGTGTTAGATAGCTTCACAGTGCCCATGAAATTTTTTGTGTAGTACATTTTGATTCAATACATAGATCAATAAATTATTTCTTTTTATTTCGCTTAAATTATAATTTTCATATGATGACAACACAACTATCTATGTCATGGTAACTATCTCCATCACCACTACTAGAAAAGTTGTCTGTGAACAGTTATATCAATTTTGTTTTAAAAATAATTTGATTTTGAATTATTTATATTCTCACTTGGGTTTTTTGCTTGAGTTCGGGAAACACCATAATTTTATATGAATAGTTATCCTAGTGAACGTGAATCACTAATACTTAAGAATTCAAGTTTGGGATCTCTCTGCCATTGGGCTGCCCTAGTGAGCTGATTTCATTTAAGCTTTTCTAGGAACTTTCATTAAGCAACTTATTTTGATGCCCTTTCTAATAATGATAAAAACATAAATGGTGAATAATGTTAATTACTTTCTTAATTATTGAGCGAGAGATAAAAATATTTAGATATCACTAACCTTTTCTTGTACACAACACAATCAACTTGCCCATTCTTTCTATCCATGTTAAAACCCATAAAACCAAACGTGAAGATACAAACTTATCTTAAATATAATATGTGATAGACAAAGATCATACTAAAGTTTTCTAACATATCAATATTATTGTGGTTTATTATTTCATTTTATTTATTTGATTTTATCTCAATATTATGGATGAAAGCATTTAACTTATTAGACACTCCAATTCGACTAGCTACTTATATAAGAGCTAGTTTGTATTCATTATTTGTGTGTGATTTTTATTATTAATATTTTATGTTTAATTTATTTCTCTTCATGGTACTAGAACCAACATCCTAAGAGTCCATTTGATTTATTTCATTTTCATTCCCCTTTATATTGGTATATAAATATATCTTGATTCTATATTTAGTGTTTAGATAAATTTAAGAATAGGGGTGTTCACCTAACCCTATGGGTAGGAAATATAATATTCCACCTTCTTACTCAAAACTTTGCAGAAAAAATTTTTTTACCCTACCATATGCGAAATTTTGTGGAAAAAATTTTTTTACCCTACCAGACCCAAAAATAAATAGCATTTCTACTCTATTAATCGGGTAGGAAGTTGGGGCAAACATTTATATACTTGTAGCTTTAAATTTTTTAAATATTTTAATATTTTAATTAAATAACATGCACTGATATAGTCAGGTATGAAAAGTAAGTAGTCGGGCAGGCGGCGCGTGCAGGGTTCTGTCGTGCTAAGCAGAATCACTTCGCAGTGCAGGGTTCTGTCGTGCTAAGCAGAATCACTTCGCAGTGCAATCGAAACCCGAAATTCAACAGTCAACATTTCGCACTTTGCAGTGCAGTCGGCAGTTAGAGTCAGTAGTTCACACTTTGCAGTGCAGTCGGCAGTTCACACTTTGCAGTGCAGTCGGCAGTTCACACTTTGCAATACAGTCAGCAGTTAGCACTTTGCAATGCAGTCGGCAATTCACATTTTGCAATACAGTAGGCAATCGACAGTCGGCTTGACAGTTTGCACTTCGCAGAATCGCAAGCTTCACTCTTTAGCATTCAACCATTCAGAGTCATATTAGGGATTTAGGATTTCGGTTTTGATTTTTTAGTGTTTATAATTATAAATTATAATATATATAAATATATATATATTATTTTAATGTGGGTAGAGTAGGGTAGGAATACGAAAATAGAAATTTTTTGCGCATTCCTACCCGATTTAATGCAGAAAACAAAACTCTTCCATATTCCTACCCAATTTTTTGCGGTTAACCGCTCAGTCGAGTAAGGAAGGATCGGGTAAGATAGGAACTTGCGACTAATTAGAAATTTGAACACCCCTACTCTAGAATATCAAACTATAATAATAATTTATTTTCATTACAATATTTAGTAATAATAAGAATTAAAATGAAAATGAAATAAATTTATAATAACACCCTACCATATAGTTAAAAAAACTATTTTATGGCTTGCCAAAATAATTAAAAATATATATATAAAACAAACAATATTTTTTTCATGATAAGAGTATGTTATCAGTAGAATCAAAATACCACCTCTAGATCATTAATCAAAATTCCACTTTAAGTGGGATTTAAATTCTCCTAATGTTATTTTTTATTTCATTCTCACAGTTACTTAAACCATACTATAGAAATATTGATCAAAAAAATAATAATAATTCTTGTTAAAAAATCTCATACATACATTACCCCCTTGTATATAGAGCAAACCCTATTGGGGTAGCTCACAAATTGAGTGTTATCATTTACATAATAATAAAATAAAAAATACAATAATAGAAAAATTATAGAATTAAAAATCACTACCCCCCCCCCATTAAACAAATATATACAAGTCTAAAATATCGAACATGACAAAAAAAATAGTTGAGATCTCTTCAAGGTATTTTTGGAATATATAAAAGGAGAAAGTGCTACAAGCAAAAAATACAAGCGAAAAAAATCGAAGGTTCTCTCTCTCTCTCCTTCTTCGTCTTTATGGTATCAGAGGGAGGTTCAGGGACCACACATAAGATAGACGACGCACCCAATGATCTCGTGTAAATGCCATCTTCCCAAAGCTCATGCAAAAGCAGCCGAGCACACATTGACGCGTAACCAGTGTCGTGCCTTTCAGCCTCAAGGTGAACAGAAACAACACGGGGTGCCTCTCGTATGTACTCTTCCATTGTGATAAGAAATGATTGTGACGGCTCTCTTAGAACAAGAAATTGAAAGTTTCCAGCAAGTTCCAATCCTTTTCCTCGCCATTCAGTGATCTAGGGTTTCCCGAGCAAAATCTAGGGTTTCAGTAACCCTGTTCCTGGAACCCTGTTCAGAAACCCTGCTCCTTGCCTCTTCAACCTTTTGAGTGCTGTCACGCCACAATCTGGAACTGTACTAGGGCTCTTTTCAATCTGAAATAGATATGGCTACTAAAACTTCCATTTTTTCCTCAAATATATCTAAGATCTCCTATGATTACTTCGGAGAAATTGGTTGGCAGTGACAATTATCTTTCTTGGTCAGCTTCTGTTGAACTATAGTTTATGGGTCAAGGATATGAGGATCACCTGGTTACACAGGAGACAAATATCCCTGAGGTTGACCGCGTACAGTGGAGGAAGATAGATACCCAGTTATGTAGTATATTGTGACAATCAGTTGATCCTAAGATTCTTCTTCATCTTCGGGCCTACAAAACTTGTTTTAAATTTTGGACTCTAGCTAAAGGATTATACACGAATGATATCCAGCGTCTTTATAAGGTGGCTTCTGCTATTGTCCATCTCAGCCAACAGGACTTGGATCTATCTACTTATATTGGCCAGATTACTTCTCTTAAGGAAGAGTTCTTGACTGTGATGCTTCTTACTTCTGATGTTGGGGCTCAACAAACACAGCTTGATAAGTTCTTCATGGTCCTTACTCTTATTGGCCTCCGTCCGGATCTTGAGCCTGTCCGCGATCAGATTCTTGGCAGTTCATCAGTTCCGTCCTTGGATGATGTGTTTGCTCGCCTCATTCGTATCTCGTCCACTCAGACTTTGACATCTGATAGCACTTCAGATTCTTCTGTGTTAGTTTCTCACACTGCCACTCAAGGAGGCCGCAGAGATAACCAAGGTAGGGGCCAATGTCCTCATTGCACTTATTGCAATAAACTTGGTCACACTCGTGATCGTTGCTATCAGTTACATGGACGGCCTCCTCGCACTGCCCATATGGTCCAGTCCTCTGATTCTCAGCTGCCTCAGCCTCCGAGCTCCTCCTCATCTAAAGCATATCATGCTTCTGTTGCCTCTGTTGCCCAGCCTGGTAATACTTCTGCCTGCCTTACCCACACATCTTCTCTTGGACCCTATATTCTAGATTCTGGAGCTTCTGATCACATATCTGATAATAAAGATCTTTTCTCCTCTATTTCTATTACATCTGCTTTACCTACTATTACCTTAGCTAATGGTTCTCAAACTGTGGCTAAAGGTATTGGTTTGGCCCTTCCTCTACCTTCTCTACCTCTCACTTCTATCTTTTTTGGACAAGGCCTTCAAAAATAACAATTAAGCCATTGTGTAGCAGTGAGTACACGGTATTCTTTAGTAATGTTCCTCTTTATTTTTGGGGGGACACTGTTCTTACCGCTTGTTATTTAATTAATCGTATGTCCTCCTCTGTTTTACATGATCAGATTCCTCATTCCCTTCTCTTCCTTGACCAACCACTTTATTTCCTTCCTCCTCGTGTCTTTGGTTGTACTTGCTTTGTTCATATTCTCACTCCTGGACAGGACAAGCTTTCAGCCAAAGCCATGAGGTGTCTCTTCTTGGGATATTCCAAACTTCAAAAAGGTTATCGTTGTTATTCTCTTGAGACTCATTGCTACTTTATCTCCGCTGATGTTACTTTCTTTGAGGACTCAACATTCTTTTCCACCACTTCTGAGTCTCTTCCTGTTTCTACAGTCTTGCCCATTCCCATTGTCTCTTCACCTGATGTTGTGCCTCCTCGACCACTTCAGGTTTATCATCGTCGCCCTCATGTTGATGCTCCTCTGTCGTTTGCTGAGGCACCTGCTGAGGCACCTGCTGACTCACTTCCTATCCCTTCGACTTCTCCTGCCCCAGCTCCACCCTCTCCTGATGACTTACTCATTGCTACTCGGGAAGGTAATCGCTCTACTCGTAATCCTCATCCTATTTACAATTTTTTGAGTTATCATGGATTATCTTCACCATATTCTGCTTTTGTCTCTGTTATATCCTCTGTTTCTCTTCCAAAGAGCACACATGAAGCTCTTTCCCATCCAGGCTGGCGACAGGCAATGGTGGATGAAATGACTGCTCTACACTCTAATGGCACTTGGGATCTTGTTGTTTTACCCTCTGGTAAATCTACAGTTGGTTGTCGTTGGGTCTATGCAATTAAGGTTGGTCCTGATGGTCAGGTTGATCGCCTTAAGGCCCGCTTAGTTGCTAAAGGCTATACTCAGATTTATGGTTCTGATTATGCTGACACATTCACCCCTGTTGCCAAGATTGCTTTTGTTCGTCTGCTTCTCTCCATGGCTGCTATGTGTTCTTGGCCTCTTTATCAGTTGGATATTAAAAATGCCTTCCTTCATGGTGATCTTGCCGAGGAAGTTTATATGAAGCAACCTCCTGGTTTTGTTGCTCATGGGGAGTCTGGTTTAGTGTGCAAGTTACGCCTTTCTCTATATGGCTTGAAACAATCTCCTCGAGCATGGTTTAGTCGTTTTAGTTCTGTTGTTCAAGAGTTTGGCATGCTTCGCAGTACAGCAGACCATTCAGTTTTCTATCATCATAACTCCTTGGGGCAGTATATTTATCTGGTTGTTTATGTGGATGATATTGTCATTACAGGCAGTTATCAGGATGGTATTCAGAAATTAAAGCAACATCTTTTTACCTACTTTCAGACCAAAGATTTGGCGAAACTCAAGTATTTTTTGGGAATTAAGATAGCTCAATCCAGTTCCGGTGTGGTCCTTTCCCAAAAAAAATATGCTTTAGACATCCTGGAAGACACCGGTATGTTAGATTGTAAACCGGTAGACACACCTATGGATCCAAATATCAAACTTGTACCAGGACAGGGGGAGCCTTTAGGAGACCCGGGGAGATATCGACGACTCGTAGGTAAATTGAACTATCTCACCATTACTCATCCAAACATTTCTTTTCCTATGAGTGTTGTAAGTCAATTCCTACAGTCACCATGTGATAGCCATTGGGATGCCGTAATCCGCATTCATCGATATATCAAAAGTACACCTGGCCAAGGTGTGTTGTACGAGAACAGAGGTCATACTCAGGTTGTTGGTTACACAGATGCAGATTGGGCTGTCTCACCCACAGATAGACGTTCCACTTCAGGGTACTGTGTTTTTATTTGAGGTAATCTAATATCTTGGAAGAGTAAGAAACAAGATGTAGTAGCGAGATCTAGCACTGAAGCCGAGTATCGAGCTATGGCTTTGGCAACATGTGAACTCATATGGTTGAAACATCTTCTTCGAGAGTTAAAATTTAGAAAGGATGAAGAGATGAAACTCATCTGTGATAACCAGGCCGCATTACATATTGCATCCAATCCAGTCTTTCATGAAAGGACCAAGCATATTGAAGTTGATTGTCACTTCATTAGAGAGAAGATCACATCAGGATGTATTGCTACAAGTTTTGTTAATTCAGATGATCAACTAGCAGATATCTTCACTAAATCTCTCAGTCGTCCTAGGATTAAATACATTTGTAACAAGCTTGGTGCATATGACGTATTTGCTCTAGCTTGAGGGGGAGTGTGGAATATATAAAAGGAGAAAGCGCTACAAGCGGAAAATACAAGCGATAGAAATCAAAGGTTCACTCTCTCTCTCCTTCGTCTTTAGTATTTATAAATATATTCATTGAAAATTTTGCTATCTAAATATATGATTTAATAATAGTCAAGTCCTAAATCTTCTTTCTAGGAATTAAATTGTTCACCTATATATGTGTCATCTTCTCATAAAATACTAAATTTAAGACTATATGTCTTACTATTTGACTATTACAGTAAAAAATAGTGCAAAGAAAATAGATATTCAATCTTTTCGAATAAATATATGATCCAAAATATCTTACAAATAATAATTATCATCATCTTGAAATATGCTATGCACTAAATTTAAAAATAACTATCTACTTTTTACTTTTCCAATAGCTAATATTATCACCAAGAAAAATATAGAAATTTATCTTATATCTCCTCTCGAAGCAAGTTGGTACTCAACTCAAATTTGAATACCCATCTAACTTCAAATATATGTGATCACTTAAAAAATCCCTAAGCACGAAAGACTTTTTATAAAACATAAGCATATGAAAAACTACGTTTATACGAACCTACTAAAAAAATCTAGATTATACCTAATTATATTGTCTATATAATATTAATCATATTATATTCACTCTTATCCATGTGTTACATGATTTTCCTTGTAACTTTTTATTAATGAGTTGCAATTCAAAGAATCACAATATTTATACTTTTTTTTTATATTGTTTTGCAGATCAAAAAACTTTCATAATGACTTCTTTTAGAATTTAGATGGATAATATCTATATATTTACTACATATATTCACACCCTCTTGATGTTTGATTCTGATTGGCCAACTTTTTTTTATTTTAAACTTGGACATCTTTCTCTAGGTAAGCTAAAACTTAGGTAGTTATGCATGAAAGGAGTCTTATGCTTCTTAATTATGATATATGTTGATTAGAAATCAAACCCTCATCTATTTAATTCACTTAGACATTGAATATTTAATTATGTAGGGGTTTTCTAGTATAAGAAATCTAGTTAAGAGGTGAAAGGTATTCTAGGTCTAACATCTCATTTCCTCCTTATGTCAACAGCACATTGTCCATGGAAGGTATTCCTATCTTTTGTTGGTTACATGGAAGTTAGATTGGTAGACAGAACAGAAACATAATGTTGGGAAGCCTCTTGATCATACTTATAAAATAAAGAATGTTGCTTTGATTGTGCTTGGCCGGGAACAGCATTTTACCAATTGCTCGGTAAGCTTGACTTGTTTATATGTCACCTAAATCTGAAAAAGCTTGAAGAAGAAGCCAGGAACTTATGATTATTCCCATTTGGATAGCCTATTATTATTTATCGATCACTCAAATGTTGTTTCAATAGAATATCTTAGGTTGCTCTCATTGTTACCTTCAATTATTGTCATGTCTAAAAAAAAACTTATTCAAGACTCATGAGTCTTTAATTTGATTCTGGTTCAAATTGGTATTTTTCTCTTTCGATCTCATTATCTTGACTTCTCACACATTAGTTTGAGAAAGGATATTGGAGTGTTATGTTTTAGTTTTGTTATTTTTTATGTATTTAATATTTGTGATGAAAACACCTAATATATATGCGTTGTCCCAATCAAATTACCCCTTATATAAGGAGCTTTATGTAAGTAGTTTAGTATTCAAATTGTAATGAAGTTTTCAAGTTGTGTTATATTATTTTTAAATTATTTGTTATTTATTTTCTGTGTTAACTTATAATATTTTGTAACAACCTTTTCCATAAGTATGTTGTCCAGAAACAACTATCCCATACAAAATAGAGATTTTGGAACAACCCAAACGCTCCAAAAATGAATAAAATAAAGGGTTTCGGATCAACCGGAACCTACTGCAGGAAATCCCAAAAAAATCCAAAATTAGATTTCTAGCAACTCAATGGGTCTGCCCAAGTTAGGCACCTCGAAATTAGGGGTTTCAGTGTCCGAATTGAAATCTAGCACTCACCCAGAATTAGGATTTCGATATCACACTCTTACTGCCTTTTGTAGCATTTATTCTCATTAGATTTTTGGTGAAACTACTATCCTATGGTATCGATGCAGTGAGCATCGATGCCCGTTGCATACAGTAGATGCACGACTGTGATTACAACGACACAATGACGTGCACCTCCCTTTTTTTCAATCAGTGCATGCACTACAGCATGCTCATATGCATGTACTGTGCTGGTATAGTACATGTATTTTATTTCTCTAGAGCTTTCAACTCTCTACATGCCTGTGTGTTTATTTGTCTCTAAAATTTTGGGTATAAACCATTTTAGAATTCAAACCCCTAATAGATAAATAACAAATGTAGAAAATACTATATGATAATCATCATATAAACAAGTCCTTATAAAATGGACAAATAAGAATTAGACAACCCACAAATTAAGTTATCCTTTTTAAAAAATAATAAAAAATAAAAGAAAATAGAAAAAATATTAACCATAATAGCATAATCAATAGCATGTCTCGTAACATCCCAACATTCTAAACTATATAGTATAAATATTCTAATAATAATCATATAATATTTTTTTTGAACCTTGTACACATTTTTTATTATATGAAACATCTGAAACCATTCTTAATTTCATTCAATTGATGTTAATCCTATACCGCAGATCATTTTTATTTTATTATTCCTTTAAATATAAATTTTAAATATCATAAAAAATCATATTTTATTATTCCTTTAATTACAACTTTACAAACTATATATTCTTATATTATTGTACGCAAAAAAAAAAGTAGGCTACCTGTTGACTCCCCAAGAATAATTTATTTTTATAAGGTAAATTTTTCCGTGGAGTAGATTTTGCTGGCTCTACTATTACACTCTTTTTTGGAAGACTGATAGGAGGAAGAGGGGATTCAAACCCCTTTATTACCAGCCATTTGCCAACCAAATGGTATCCATGAAGCATGGGTTATCTCAAAAAAATCAACCAAAATTACTAAACTAAATGATTTTGAAGTCAATCAACGTACGTGTGTGCTCATCCATGAATAAACAAAAAATATACTTTCATGAAACTTACTGGCATTGTCTCCCATATTGCTTCATCACTCATGCTTTCATCCTCTATTGCCATCAGAACCTTACACATTCTACACATGAAATGTTTAACAAATAATATATCCAAAATGAAAATAGACTCACTATATCATGTGAGCTTAATTAAGTGTTTAGTGTGTGTTGTTTGTATTGAAGCATTGAAATCCTAATTGAGTTTTGAGGCAGATCAGTTAGATTTTTTTTTGGTCTAGATCAAGAAAAAAACTTTGACAAGCTCTTAATTCTTAACTTTTGATGGCTTGTTCATCTCTGGTTGACCAGTATGCATCGGCTTGACTTGGTTACTTGAAAGTAATTTAGTTATTTTCTGTAATTTTTCCTGATTTTTTAAGTGTTAACATGTCTGAAAAAGAAGATATAAATAATAAAACAATTGATATTTATTATTTTATATTTTATTTTATTTATTGTATTACTATTTTTTCTCTTTTGGATTGGAACAGATAACATGTGGGTTTGCCCCAACCTTAGCCACATTACCGTATATTTTATTTTATTTATTGTATTACTATTTTTTTCCTTTACTTTTTATATTTCTAAGAAGAAGGAATAAATGATTTGTTGCGCCTCAAATTGAGCATTATATCATAGGAAGAGAGAAGAGGCGAACCAAGTAGCACTAGTATCAGCATATTGTTGAAGCTACAGTAATCATCAATGCCAACAATGGTGGCACACAGTGACACGCATGGTGGTGTAGTGGTGCTGTGGGTGCACGAAGATGCAATAGTGTGTGTGGGCGGTTCAATGGTGACACATAGTAGGTGCAACGTGGTGCAATGAGTGCAACAGTGGTACAGTGGGCATGCATGACTACGTGGGCTTGCATTTGTTTGTGCAATAGCTTGTGCATGATGCACACTGGATGAAACAGTGTGTGCATAGTGTAGTATGCAACTGTGTGGTGAGGCTACTTGGATTGTGATTGTTTTGTTTTTTGCTGTAGGAATTTGCTATTGCTGTTTTTACTATTTTTATTTATTTTTTTTATTTGATGGAAGAACCCAACTCATGCAGGCTGCCACAGTCATTTTGGCCACTATATAAACAGGTTTTGATATGTGTTGTTTAGCATTGAGTTGTAAAAATTTGAAAGTTAAATTATATTATATTATTTCAAATTGTGTTACATTAATTTCAGTTATTATTACTTTATTTTTCTGCTTCAATTTTTAATATAATATCAGAATCATATCCTACGGAACAATTTCTAGTATGTAAGTTAGGAGTATAAACCCTAAAGAGTTATGGCCTTATGGGTATCACCCTACTATTGCACACCACTGTATGCAACAACAAAAAAAGAGAACCAAGAAAAGATAGCAAGGAGGATCAAAAAAAGGAGGTTTGCAGTCATGCGCACAATGTTACGCGCAGGCGCATGCACAATGGAGTGCGGAGGCATGTGGTGGTGCCCTTGAGCAGGGCAAAGATGCATGGTGGTGCTTGCGCAGTGGTGCGCACAGGCAGGCATCTTTATTTTGAGCGTGCACAATAATTTGCACAAATGTGTGCACAGGCACGAGGTGGTAGGCAGCAAGATGCATGGTTGCAGGAGGTGGCATTTTGAATAGAAAACTTAACTAGGGCTTAATCACAAACAATAAACTACTGTAAGGTGATCCCAAAGTTTTAATCACAAACTAGCTAGAATCTATAACGTTCCTAGTGATTTCAGAGTGAAACATTGAAAAAAAAAAAAAAAAGGATGGCCTATTGTGAATCATATAGACACTAATAAATACTATGCCAAGAACCTGAAATTGTCAATTAAAATGATGATTTGAAGTGCCAATAAAGGAATCGAGACTATCTTCAAGTCTACTGCTGGCGTAGTGTTGACTGCAGAGAAAATTAAGGATTAATAAATCACAAACTCCAAAATACTTTCATAGTCTTAAAATAAACAAAAAATTGGTCCTTTCTAAGCATGTGAGACAAAATCTACAGTGATCAATTAAATCAAAATAGAGAAGTATTGCACGAGCTAAAGCTTGATTATACCTAAGAAAGAAGTTCATCACGTACCATAAATACTTTCTAGATATATACAAAGAAGCAGTTCAAACGCAATAAGCAATGGCGTGGCCACGACTGCATGGCATGGTGCCCACTGTTGAGGAAACAAGATTTAGGTCAGACAGGCACAATAAATTAATGTATTTGTTAGATATAACAATATTATTCATGCCTTCTATTTTTATTTCACATTATGAAAATCATGACATTATTGTATTTTATTTATTATGATATTTAGTGGTCAAGTCTTAATGTGATGACAAATACATTTGTTCGAGGACGATAGATTTTGTGTTTGAGACTCGTCACTCATTAAATACAGTCTCTTTGATTTTTTGGGATAAGACTGTTTAGATATGAGCCTTTCTCAGTTTCCATATAAGCATGAATATTATGTACTGGGTATGATTTTTTTCTTTATCATGATATCAGAGAGATGCCCATATCTGAATAGCAGTGTTGCTGCCACAATTCCAGCCACCAAAGTCATCGCCATCTCAATTATTCACTATCAAATTTACTTTTCATTGCATCTATTCTTTCTTTTTTCACCAGTAGAAACATTTTAACATTGTGAAGATTATTTTAATCTAAAATATTAATGCAAATTCATGTCGTTTAAGTGTACATTTAAAAATTCTTCTTTAGAATCAAAACACTAAATACTCGGATTTTGATTCTCTTTCTTTTGTTTCAATTTCAAATTTAGGTAAGTACGCAAAGCATCATTTCAATCATTCAAATTATTGAATTTGAAATCATTGATGAAGTCCCTAAAATTATTTGATATGACAGTATTAAGCTAAGTGATATTACACTTTCTCATATCGTGCGTATTCCAAATTATCTAGCAATCCAGTATTTGTGAGTTCAATTTTTGTTTTTTTTTTTTTTTGATTTGCATATGAAATACCAAAACTATAAGGATACTACTATAAATTTTCATTTCTTTACATATATGTCATATTACAATTTATATAACTAAAATATATAAAGGTTTGGAAAAAACAATTGAAATATTCATGTATACTTCAAACACTAATGTAGAAAGAATAAAAATAAAATACATAAAAATTAAATAATTCAACACCCTCTCTAAATAATACATGAATCTTTCGAATATTAAGTGAGAGAATAGATGGAATTCAGACAAAAACCCCCGTGAACACTTTCTGATTGTTGGGGTTGCTCTTGATATTTTTTTATTATTGTCATTTATATTATCTATTTGATAGGAACACCCATCACATGTGGGCTGCCCAATCAAACTTTCCCCCAATACAAGGGATTTATATATGTTAGATTTATTAGAGTTGTAAGAAATTGCCTTTTGTTATATTGATATTATTTTTTCAAGTTGTGATAGATTACTTTCAGTTATTGTTTATTTTATTTTCGCATCTTAATTTATAATATGGTATAAGAGTCATACCCTAAGGAACAACACCCTAGAAAAATAAGTCTATAAATTAGGGTTATGAACCCTAGAGAGTGTATCAGCCTACTGTTACACACCAATGTATATAATAATCAATATCATAAGTCCGTAAAAACATTTGACTACTAATCTGATCTCGAGTCAAGTAACTTTTTCTTTAGTTTTAGTTTTCACCTTGTACACTCATTTGCAATCTCACTACTAATTTACCAGGAAGTTTTAAAATAAAAACTCAAATATAAATTAATATGATTATAATCAAATCATTCATCATAGTTTGTTGTCATCCATGGATGAGTAAGTATCTTAGAAAAAATATCAAAGATACAGCAACTATCAAGAAAAGATAAAAAACTATATACATAATATTGAAATGATAATAAAAGATTATTACTTACAAAGAAAGTTTGATAAAAGATGTTATTGATTCTTTTCATAAAGCAATTGAAAAGTCCAAGTTTATACTTCAAACCAAATCAGCTGATGTGACATTAGACTAATATGGGAAAGATTATAGATGTATTCGTCAAATATATACCTTTAGGTTAAGATCATTGGACTTTCCAACCTATATCCAATGCATAGTTATGAAAGGCTCGCATGAGGCGCACCTAAAGCTCAGGCGCCACCACTCCCGGGAAAAACGTCTCGCTTCAGGCGAGGCGCAGCAGGCGTCGACTTCCAGTTTCGGTGGCGGCAAGCGTCGAGCCAGGTATGCCCTTCTTCTCCTTCTTCCTCTTCTCATCTCCTTTTTTTTTGTAGGATTCGCCGTCAGAAATGGGGAAATTTCGTCGGAGAAGATGGGCACAGCAACAGTGGGAGAAGCAGAGAGAGGCGAAACCAGGTGAAACGCATAAGGAACGCGTCGGGAAAGATGATGTATTCGGCTGATCTAACCCAAAACGACGTCGTTTTGAGTTGGTTTTGATTTTTTTAAAAAAACAAAACCCTCAAAACAACGTCGTTTTGAGGTTCTAATTTAAAATAAAAAAATGTCACCTCCAAAACAACGTCATTTTGGTCTTCCAGGAATCAAAACGATGCCGTTTTGGAGTTTTGTGATTTTAAGCCCTATAAAACCCCCTCTTTCTCAGGTTACACCCTAAAACCCTCAAAATAACCATCCCAAAATACTCTTAAGGCTAGATTGAAGAGGAGAGAAGATGAAGAAGAGGCTCAAAAGATATTTTTTTCATTTTACCTATTTTTGTTGTGAAAAAATTCTACAAAAGGTAAAAAATATTTTCAAAAAATACTTAAAAACTAGGGTAAATTTTTTTTGAATAATACTTTGAAAAAAATATGTAATTTTCAAAAAACTAATGCAGAAAAAAAAGGAACAAAATTCTAAAAATTAACGAAAAATAGAAAAAAATCATGAAAAAAATTATGAAAATTATGAAACAATTAGAATAAAAATTATAAATAGTTTTAGTCATTTGGCAAAGATTGAGTATGTTTATAATTTATAGATTTATAATATATAATATATTATGTATATGTTTTCATTTTTTTCTTAATATATTTGTCATTTTATTGTAGATTTATTGTAAAGATACATAAAAATGGACAAAGAGATTGAAATTGAAATAGATACCTCAAGTGGAAGAAAAGATCCGGGATAGAAATATTCTCGTTTATTAAATGAGAAAGATACATGTACACTCATTTATATTTTTTATGATAAAGTAATTAAAGAAGACATTTATAGACAAAAGCAACACCTTGATGGAGGGTTTAGAAATTCAAAAAAGTGTACAAAATATCCCAAACATGTTAGAAAAGAAATAGAAGATTATATGCTAGCCAAAAAAAACTCAAAAAAATCAAATAAGTTTTGAAAGTCATAATGTGAATGAGGATATGTTTGAGTTCCAAGATGAATATGATGAAAACCTGAAGGTTACTAGCAAAAGGGGAAGAAAGGATATTTCTAGTGATGATAGCGATGAAGGAGGAAGTGATGGTAGTGTTAGTGGTAGTTACATAAAGAGAATAAGGCAGAAAGATCCTATGGATCATTTCTTTACTCCTAATCCAGAAATATTTATTCAAAATAAAAAAAATACTCAAACTACTATTAATAATGCATACAAGAAAGAGGCTAATGAGAGAGCTGATATACTATTTTGTAGATGGATGTATGATGTTGCGATTCCATTTAATACAGTGAACTATGCTAATTTCCAATCAATGCTTGAGGCAATTGGGCAATATGGTGTGGGTTAAAAGAGACCAAGTTTTCATGATGTAAGGGTCACTAACCTCAAGAAAGAATTGTCTCTCACAAAAGCTTCAATGGAAATTCATTTTATAGAATAAAAGCAAAATAGATATTCAATTATGTCAGATGGATAGACTACTAGGAAGGAAAGTTCATTGGTGAATTTCTTGGTGAATTCTTCAAGAGGGATCGTGTTTATGAAATCTATTGATGCTTTTTCTATGATCAAGACGGGAGAAAAATTGTTTAAATTACTTAACAGTTGGGTTGAGGAAGTTGGTGAAGACAATATCGTTCAAGTGATAACAGATAATGTTTCAAATTATGTGACGGCAGGTACTTATAATTTAATTTCAAATTTTCATTTACTTATTTATGTAAGTGATTATATCTATTATCTATTTATTATGTATTTAAATTATGTAAGGAGGTTGTTGAAAATAAAAAGACCACATTTGTATTGGACACCATGTGCCGCACATGATCTTGACTTGATACTAGAAGATATTGGAAAACTATCACACATCAAGAAGACAATAGAGAGGGCCATATCCATAAGCGGCTACATCTATAATAGAACGGGTTTGCTCAACATAATGAGGTGATTTATTGAGCAAAGAGAGTTGTTTAGGCCTGCTAAGACTCGATTTGCAACGGACTTTATCACATTATCTCATATCAATGAACAAAGAAACAACTTAAGGAAGATGTTTACAAGTTCAAATTAGACGGAAAGTAAATGGGCAAATGGGCAAATGAGCAAAAGGGAAAAAATGTAGCTAATATAATTTTCATGTCTTCTTTTTGGAATACTATAGTGTTTTGTTTGAAGGTGTCAAACCCTCTTGTACGTGTGTTTCGTTTGATGGATGGTGAAAAGAGACCTCCTATGGGTTACATTTATGCAGCCATGAAAAAGGCGAATGAAATCATCATCAAAAGCTTTAATGGGAATGAAGATAAGTATGGGGAAATCATTGAAATCATTGATAGGATGTGGGAGGTTCAACTTCATCGGCCTTTGCATTCAGCTGGGTACTTTTTGAACCCATAATTCTATTATGATACAGAAGGATTAGGAATTGACCTAGATTCAAAAATTTTTGAAGATGTATGTAGTTGCATTTCGAAATTGGTGAAAAATAGAAATGAACAAGATATAATTATATCACAACTCAACTTGTACATGCATGCTAGAGACCTTTTTGGTAATGAGTTTGTCATTAGAACAAGGAAGACTAAACTTCCAGGTTAGTCCTTTAGTTTTGTTAATTAGTGCATTGAAATTATTATTCATGTTTGGTTAAAATAGGTGAAATATTCAACTAATAATTTATTTATATTAATTGTAGCTGAATGATAGGGTATGTTTGGATCAAGTGCTAGAAGTTTGTAAAAGTTTGCATTGAGGGTTCTCAACCTAACATGTAGTGCATCAGGTTGTGAAAGAATTTGAAATATCTTTGAGAATGTAAGTTACTAAAGCAATTACATGCAATTGAATTTGTGTCTTTAAGTTACAACATTATTTAATGTAACTTAGATTCTTCAAAACTAAAACATTAATATATAATCATGAAAACTATTTGTTTTTTCAGATTCATAGTAAGAGGAGAAATAGGTTAGACCATCAATGTTTGAATAATTTGATGTACATTAAGTACAACCGAACCTTGATGAAAAGATACATTGAGTGTCATACCATTGATCTCATTATCTTGAAAGAAATAGATGATAACAACGAATAGTTGGTGGGAAGAATGGAAGATGAATGTGTTGCAAGAGATGATTTGGTATTTAAAGGTAATGATTTAACATGGGGTGATGTTGTAAGAGCTAGTGGAGCTAAGGAGCTTAGGGTTTATACAAGAGCTAAACCAATCAAAACACAAACACCAATACTAAAACCAAAGTCAAGACCATCTAGCTCTAAACATACTTCTACTCTTGTTTTGATTGATGAAGAAGATCAAGAGATGATCTATTCATCGGGAGAGAAAGATAAAGAAAATGGAGAGTGGAAGATTGATGATGGGAATGATATTGATAAAGACTTTCATGATTTAGATTTAGATATAGATACATGAGTGTTTATTTTGTTTTAGAACTTTGAATGTTTGTTATTTTATTTTGAAACTTTGAATGTTTGAATGATGGGAGCACTATTAATATTTGATTTTTATCTTTGATGTTCTTTAGTTTATTATTAGATGAAAATTAAAGACTATATTTAGTAAAATGTATAATTTTTATGTATATTAGATTAGGTGTGCCTCAAATAAAAAAATCTGTGCCTCAAGTGCACCTTGCGCCTTAAGGCCCCAAAAAGCTTTTGCATCTCAGTGCGCCTTGCACCTTAAATAACTATGATCCAATGGGACACTCACACTAAGCTCATGATCTTTACAAAAAGCTCCAACAAATGTCTCACTACTCTCTTCAAAGTTAATCATGTCAAGATTACTCATCACAAAAAATATTGAGTTGAACATGTTCTTGTTTCTTCAACAAAGTGATCAAAAGATCCAAACTGATACTCTAAACCGAATCAGCTAACATGTCAGGATACTAATCTGAGAAAAATTATGAACGTATTCTTCTAGCATATATCTTTAAATTAAGATGATCAAATCTTCCATCTCGTATCAAATGGAACACTCACACTAAATTCTTCTTTTTGGCACAAAGCTCCGAGAGATGTCTCACTACTCTCTTCAAAACCAATCATGCTAGTAGTATCACTGTAGACGTAGGAGTAGGGTTAGCAAGTACCACTTAGTGAGGAATAAAACTTAGATACTAGAATGACCCTACAACTATGGTATCCAAATAAGCATTCTCTTAGATGGGGTCTTTAAAATTATTTGTCCTTGAAGAACAACATATTGGAACTCACAATGATCCTCATGATCTCTGATGAGTAACACATATAGCCATTTTAAGTACGAGAGTACTCAAATGGCATGCTTGATGACATATGCAACTATCTTGTTTCAATCTAGTGATAGATCCTGAACAAAATAAGAATACACAAAACTCATAAGCTAAAAAAAAGTGTATCTAATAATAATGGTATCTAACACGAGAATAGATGATGATATCTGATTTATTAGGAAGTTAACAGCTAATATTATTTTTCTCCATAAAAGTTTAGGCACACTCTTTAACAGTAAAAGTGTATTAGTAATCTCAACCATATATCAATTTTTTCTCTCAGCTATCTCATTATGTGCAAGAGTATTATCACATAATAATTGATATATGATTAATCATCTTATACTTCTTAAAGAAATAAGAAAATTAATAAAAAATATATTATAAAGTATTATCATTTATCAACATCTTAATAACATAATCAAAAAAAATTTTATTCTTTCATAAATTTTCATAAAAGTTGACAAAATTTGAAATATTTTCTTAAATACAAATATTCACATATATCAAATATAATTATCAATAAAAATAATAAAATATCTCAAGTTATCATATGTGATCATCATTTAAGAACTTCAAATATTTAAATAAATTAAATAAAATAGAACTCTCTCAATACCCTCTTGATATGTCAGATAAAAAGTTCTAATATATTTATTATCTGACACATATCACAAACAACAGATATTACTCCCTTAATGATTAGCTCCAAAATCTTCAACTTTAGTAAAGATGAGTATCTCATTTGAAAGTGTATCATTGACTCTTATAGGTAGAGAAAACCAAATATGGTTCACGACGCTAAATCCCCAGGGGGTTATTTGTTTAATCTACCAATCATCTATAAAGATATCAAAAGAGGAAAATCAATCTTATTGCTAAGTAAAGTAACTGGCAAAAATTAAATTATTGACATATAGATTATATTTCAAAAGAAATGACTATATATTGATATTGTCATGACTCTTGATTCATACAATGGTATCATTGACTATGACAATATCAAAAATTTGACTCTACAAAGGAAATAAAAAGGATGTGATCATATATGACATGTTTTTGCTCATAAATCTAGGACTCGATAGTCCAAAATAAGGTGATGAGCAAAAAAAGCATAAACACAAGAGAATTCCAACATGAGCTAATAGTACCCAAAAAAAAAGGTCTAGAATGCTCTTGAATAAGCATCTCAAGACTAATATGCGTAAAAGTGGAAGGTCTAATAGTATGTTATATAGTCTTTGGACCCTAAGACATCCTCGATGAGTATACCAACAAGGTCAAATCTCAAACTTTCTTGCATGTGTGATGTGTCGCAAGAACAAAACATGTTGGACACACTCAATTCGATCGATTGTCATAAATGTAATAAAATTATGCATCACTCTATTCACTCATCTGACTCAGCCTAAGATAGCTCATCCAACTAGTGTCTCACATACATTGGGTTTACAAACCAAATCCTTACCAAAATAAACCACAAAGAATACAAAATTATTTTTAATTTTCACTGAGTTATCCCTAATAGTAGCGCACTAATTACAATCATCTCTTTTAGCAAGAGTCGAACACAAAAAAAAAACATATGCACGACTTCCAATTACATTTCAATTGACAATCATCTATTTTAAGCCCACTATGATCATACATAGTGGCCACTTACTTCAAATTTATTAACTCCATTCATTTATCACAATGAGTTTGAGAGAAAAAATATGACAAAATTGATTACTAGTATTGATCTTTCAATTAAATTTCAAATGATCTTAAAGTATTTATTATAATACAAACCTACTTATAATTTTATTATCGTTAACGTAGAATTCATAAGTCAACCAATAAAAATGACATAATAAAATATTTTAAATTAAAAAAATAATTAATAATTAATAAACTTAGAAAATAATATAAACTATCATTTGTAAAATCTGACATCTAGATTAGTTACGATGATATTTCAATCACATGTCTCACACCCACTATGTCAATTTAAGTAAAAACTTAAGATTTTTAGATTATCTAAGATTCTTCATCTTTAAAATGATCATGTCACATATTAGCATATGACAAAAATCTTTAAGAAATATGACATTCAAAATAAAATTTTTGTATCACAATCAATAATATTTCAAATAAGAATATTGCATTGAAATATTTATTGAAACTAATAGAGAAGGACCCTTAAAATATATATTTTATATTAGATGTACGTGTCACGTAATTAACCCAATAGTACAAATGAAAATCTAAGTTTCTCTAGGATTAAAAAACATAACAAATTTAATAAAATACATTATAATAAAAGCAAACATCATGAGTTTCCCACTAAATATTTATTAGCAGGCCTAAAAAAATTTCAAAAGGATATCATATATCATTGAAATTATACTAACATCTTCTTAGAGTCGTGTATTGAATACTAATATGTGATATCCAATTACATCAATAATAAAAATTTTAAACTTATAATTGATGATTTAAATTGAGAGATAAGAATTTCATGAAGAGTTTTTGTTATACAACAAATATGTATTTGTCTATATATTTACTCGCTACATGTATTGCATTTAGATGATATATTATATTAATAATATATTTAGCATGTATAAAAGATATTATGATTTTAGTATAATGGTAGTAAAGATAAAAATCAAATATTTAATATATTAATCATTTAATATATCTATTTATTACTTGACTGTATGTATGAATCTTATAAGCAAACAAAATATATATAGGTATAATATTTCTTTCTAAGAAAAAAAATTCAAAATAAAATCATTGTTATAATATATATTCAAATAGCAGAACAGACATTGAACATTTTTACAAAGACCTAAAAGAGACCTTAGTTGCTTTTCTTTCTACTAAACTTAATAATGTAGACTTATACATACTAGCTTGAAGTATTTGCATATGGAACAAACGCATGGGTTTGAAGCAGTATAGGCAAATGCAGTTTGCATATTATGAAAAAAATTGTATGACATGAAACACTCACCAAAAAATTAATTTAAAAGATTTTTACAAACAGTCAACACATTTAAGGTACATAAATATGTTATTGAATTTTCTTTATTTTTTTTGAAAGAATCGTAATGACAAAATGATTTAGCTAATTATCTAAGCATATAATATACTAATTATTAGATATAATGAGTTGGACTACACTCAACTCAATAAGTACCTTCAAAAATATTTTCAAATAAAAAATATTAAGAGATTCAGATATTTTATTAGTATAAATATTATTTATTCTATGAAAAAAATCATCTTGTCATAGACAAGATGATATTTATTTGATATAGTAGCAAAAATTGATTTTTTGTATAGTACTCTAGGAGATATTTTTATTAACTCAAGTACTGATTTTACTTCTAATACAACCAATCAAATTAATCTACTATTTATAGAAGAATTATATGGATAATTAAGTATCTGACTATACTCAGACTAGATATAGTATACACAATCAGTATAATTAATTATTATAAATTCTTCTCGACAACTTTATCTTTTTACATATTGAGATATATGAAAAAATCTTTGAAATTTAGAATTTTTTTCACGGATCATAAATACTTACAATTGGTTGAGTATTCAGATTTAGGATGGGCACTAACATACACTAAGAGGAAGTCTATGACATTGTTGTGTATTTTTCTTTGAGACAACATTATCTTCTAAAAAACATAGAAACAAATAGTTATTTCGAAATCTAATATAAATGTATAATTCAAGATAATTGTGATAATTACTTGTAAATACTTTTAATGAGTATTATTACAGGATGAGAGTCATCTAGCAAGGCATATAACCTCCAATCCTATATTTTATAAGCAAAGAAAATACATAGAGATTAACTATTTCTTTTTTAAAAAGGAAAATCGGAATGAAGATAATATTACAAAATACATTCAGATAACAGAGCATCTAGTGAACATTTTCACAAAGGCCTAAAAGAGACCTCAGTTACTATTCTTTCTTTCAAACTTTGTGTTCTAAACTTGTATACACCAGCTTAACTAGAGATATTGCAATGTTTTTATTATTTTTATTTTTGCTTTGTACTTTTGATGAAAACACATAACATGTAAGCTGCCTCAATCATATTTTATGCTAAGTAATATTATATTTATTTTTTTACATTATTTTCATAACATAACTAATCAATGACATATGAAGGAGTAATATCTAGATTTAAATTGATTCACGATGTCACTCACAAATTTTTAATAGCTACATAAATACACTAAGGATTATGACTCAATCCTTATTATTTTGTTCTAATTATAGATGAACTAATCAATGACATATGAAAGAGTAATGTCTAGATTTAAATTGATTCATGATGTCACTCACGGATTTTTAATAGCTACATAAATACACCAAGGATTATGACTCAATCCTTATTATTTTGTGCTAATTATAGATGAATTAATACAAAACCTCCAAAAAAATAACTCTTGTATTTTATTTGCAGGTGACATATTGTTAATTGTTGAAACAAAAAATTTAAAGAGATACAATTGATGCTAATAAGTTTATGAGTAGTCATGGCAAGATAGAATACTTAAAATATAAATTTAATCATATTAAAAACAATAATAATATAATAATCAAAATAAAAAATCAAAGAATATCAAATATTATAAGATTAATATTGCAAAAACCAAATGGAAAGTAACATTAGAAATTCTTTATGATAAATAAGTACCAAATAAATTAAAAAAATTGTATAGAATAACTATGAAACCAATCATAATGTATAAAAATAAATGTTGGGCAACCAAAAAATAATATATTCAATGAATAACAATAGCAAAGGTGAAGATGACAAATATAAAAATGATAAGAATGATATGTGATAAAATTAGAAATAATAAAATTAAAAATAAAATTATTAAAATGAATATTAAAATTATTATTACAGATTTAAGATAAGAAAGAATCAACTAAGATAGTTTAGTCACATTCAATGCAAATCTCCCAATACACTAATTAGAGATATGAGAATATTTGGGTGGAGGGAAAAAAAACTAAAAGTAGGACTAAAATGAATCAAGTAAAAAATATAAATAAAAATTTAACTAAATAATTAAGAGTAGATAAAATTTTTAATTAAGTTAATTTAAAAAAATAAATTTTTCCAAATAATTATTATAAAATTTGATTAAGAATATTGATGAAGATACTTGTATTAATTCAATAACACCCAAGTTAATTTTCATGTATTAATAAACATAAACATGCAATTCTAGATCTTGGATGTTGACAAATATGTTTGTAAAAATAAAGATTAAAGACAATCTTTAAAATAAAGAGTTCAGTGCCATACATGACGATTGTGTGGAACTGCTGGGGCAGGTAGAGAAAATCTACCTCGAGCAATAACTCCATGAAATATCCAAAGGGGAGAGAAAATTAACCTGTAATTTGAGCTTCCAAGTAGTAAAATGTTATGCTATCTATGTTTGCATCTAAATTACAACAAGTAAAAAATAAGCTTAACAATGAGAACACTTGCTTCCAAATTTTGTTTGAAAGCATACAGCTGATTACATTGCAAAAAAAAAAACTCTGAATCAACCTAATTATACATGCAACCTCTTCTCCTGATAAGCATTAATATGAATTTCATTTGTTTTCTTCAATTACAAAACCATAACATCCCATAGTGTTTTCATCAAGTATTGACCAACAAAAGAGAACCTAAAATTGAAGTATTAATGAAGGACTCATTACATTTGAGGTAACAAAATAAATATACAATTCAAGCCAAGTAATCATTTGTTTTCTTCAATAACAACACCATGACATCCAGTAGTATTTTCATCAAGTATTGACGAATAAAAGAGTACCTAAAATTGAAATATTGATGGACTCATTACATTTGAGATAACAAAATAAATATACAATTCAAACCGAATAATCTTTTTGTTTCTAGATGACATTTAGCACCAAGATTTTAACAAACATTTCATTACTTATGTTGTCATCCTATACCAAAAACTTTGAGCATAAATACTTGCTATGAGTATGAATTTTTATGTGCAAGCCTAAGGAAAGCATGGAATAGACACTAAACTGTTATAAATTGAGATTCAAAAAAAAATAAACAATACTCAATAAAAAATAATATACAATCCAAGCTCTTATATAATAAACAATTGTGATTAGAACAAATTAAAGATCAGATACTCTCATCAAGAATATAAAAATTAAAAATTATAATTCATTCATTAAACTAGTACGTATAAGTCAACAATATCAAACTTTAAAAATATATATATAAGCTAATATCTTTTCAAAGACTTCATGAAAATGTCCACAGGATGCTCTACAATCTAAATTTATGTTGTAATAATAATTTTATTCTGAATATTCTCCTTGAGAAATAATGAGTCCACCTCTATGTATTTCCTCTACTCATAAAATATTGAATTTGAGTTTATATGTTTTACTATGTAACTGTGATAAAAATAATAAAGTAAAAATAGAGTGCATACATGATCTCTTTGAGCATATGTCATATCCAAAGAATCTCACAAGTTGAAATAATTATTATTATCACTCTAAACCTTACATCTATATATGATCTTGAAATAATTATATATCTCTTACCTTATCATAAAATAATGTTGCCTCTAAAAAAAGTATAAAACCATGTCGTAAATCTCCTCTTAGTGTATAATGATGCTCAACTTGATCTGAATACCCGACTAACTATAAATGTCGATAATCCATGAAATAAATCTCAATTTATAGACTTCTTATAATACTAAGATGGGATCTATAATAGAATTTTATATTTTTCTTAAATGTGATCTTATTTCCTAAAAAAGTAAAAAATAGATAATTATTTTGAGATTCAATATAGAAATAGAGTTCAGAGTGATATCAATAATTACTTGTGAAGTACTTTTGATATTACACCTACTTGAGAAGATCATGTATGCATTCTCTTCTCCCATTATTTTATATATTTTTTTTCCCATTATTTTATATTTTTTTTTCCCATTATTTTATATTTTTTTTTCTCCCATTATTTTATATATATTTTTTTCTCCCATTATTTGATAAAGAGCAAAACATATAACACCCAACTTAATATTTCATGAGCTAACAAAGTATATAAAGGTAGATTACTTCTTTCTCAATAAAAAGATTCAAAATGAGACCATTACCACAATATATATTCAAATAGTATAGCAACCAATTAACATTTTCACAAAGATATTATAAAGACATTAACTTACCTTTATTTTTTAAAAACTTAGTATTGTGAATTTATATGAATTAGCTTGATGGGGAGTATTATGATTTTCTTATTATTTAATTTATTTATTTTTTATATTTTTTATAAGATCACCCAACCTGTAAGTTGTCCTAATTATTTATATTCGTTATATAAGAATATATTATATATGTTTTTTTATGAGAATTAATATTTTATTTTAATTTGTGTTAAGTTCAACACATTGGAGAGGAAAACTCATTCAAATACAAATGACTAAATAGTTCTTGATCAAGATCAAATGATAAGGTAACTCAAGTACAAATGGCTTAATAATTCTTGATCAAGATCAATTGATAAGGCAGAAATTAAAAGATATGATTACTCAAGATTAAGAGTTTACACTAGGAGAATGAGAAATATATATCATCTTCAAAGAATAGTCTATAGTCTCAAAAGTTAGAATTTATACTAAGAATTAGAATGATCCTTCAGTCAACTCTTTTGATATTAATCTTTCAATCACTATCGAGAAAAAATAAATGAGTTGTACTAAATACTTTATTTCATAGATATTATCATATTTATATTTTATCACTTTTTTTATTTCTATTACTACTCTAGATAATATTAGGGTATTAATAACTCCTTCTAGAGCATTATCTAACACAAAATGGGGCATGATCATATTGGAAAAGATAAATATCTTTCACTTCAATGAGACTAGAAAACACATACCTCACCTTTTAGAAAATTTGTTGTTTACAAGTGGGTGTTCACTATGAAGACCAATCCATGTGAGGAGTACTAAAACATGAAAATATTTTTCTTCATTGTGACCTTAATGAGGATATGCATATAGAGTAGTACTTAGATTTCAAGCAGTACAATCATATTTGATTTGTAAATTCTAAAAGGAATTGTATGGCCTAAAACAATCATTAAAAATTTAATTTATTAAATTTTCATTAGCAAACACCTCTTTTGATTTACACATATATATTATAAATTTTTCTTTATTTTTTTAGATAAGCTTTGATAGTAGATTGATTCTTCTTATTGTATATGCGAATGATTCTTTTTATTGAATCACCAAACTCATGAGTACCTTTAGTCTCTTTTTCAAACGAAATTTAGAAAAGTTCAAATACTTTCTAGAGATATAGATTGTCTACTATGAGAGAGGGATTATGTTATCATAAATGAGGTATGCAGTTAATATTCTCACAAAAATTAAACTTTAGGATAGTGTTTCAGTTGATACTCCAAATGAGCTAGGTAATAATTTCTTGTCTGATGCAACATCCCATGTCGACTCTACTTTATATAAAAAAAGCATAGAAAAGATTAAATATTTAATTATTATTATATCATATATAACTTATACAATCAGTATCTATAATTATTTTTTAGATTTTCAATGATAAATTCACCTAAATGCAACTTATCACATATTGAGACAAGTGAAAAAATCTTCAGACATTGAAATTTCTTACCAATGAGATAATTTTAATCAAACATCTCCTTGAGTAGATCAAACATTTATAAGATATCTACTTATTTTTTTTCTTTTTACTCACTACTATAATAGTCAAACAATAAAACATAGAATCTCAAATCTAATATTTTATGAGCAAATAAAACACATATAGGTGAATTAATTTTTCTTTAGGGATAAGATTCAGGATAAGACCATGGATAAGAAAACCAGATCAAACCAATTAGTTAGAGTAGTCTAACCATCAACCAATCACTAGATCAGTCTAATTTCATTAATTGGGCTTATATCCCATTAAACAGAGATCAAACCATCAAAACCAATAGTCAAACTAATAAACCAATAGAATCATGCAATTTTTTAGGAACCAACCTAAATTATATATCACTTAAAAAATTGTTCAATGATACCTAGATGGAATTCAAACTCATGACCTAAGGACCATAAAATAGGTAATTTGACACCAGGTTACCGAGTGCTTTTCATGTTGCTTGCATATTAATGTTTAAATTAAATTTTTACTAAAATAATATTTTAATAAATTAATTAATCCTAATTATTTTGTTATATATCATATTTAATTAATTACTAAAATATACAAATTATCATTATAATATTCTAAACAAATTTTTTTTATATTATTTATATGATAATAAAATATAAAAAATATAAATATTTAAAAATCATTTAAATATATACATCATTATTTATTTTACATTATCGAATGTATTAAATTAAATAATTTTTATGCCAATTACACTTACAAAATAATTTAATGTGTATTTCATGTATTTTAAATTTTTAAAAATTTTTTAGTATTTTCATGAATTTTCAATAATTTTCATATTTTTATTAATATTTAATTGATATTTCTATTATATCTATAAAATTCAAGTACTAAATATTTGTAGTTATTGATATTTCCATCAATATGTGCGTGTGTGTAACTTTTTAAAATTATTTTTAATTTTAAAATTATATAAAATATATTTATAACATCACAGATTCAATAGCAATTTTACAACAATCTAACCACTAGCCCAACCAATAAATCGTGAACTGATAACTTTTTCAGTTTAAACACTAGTTTAATTTTCTCAACATTGGACAATACAATTACTATAGTTTATTTTCTTACAGCATATCAACCAATAAATATCTTCATGAATATCTTGAAGATAACTTAGTTTACCTTTCTTTCTTTAAATCTTAATGTCTTATATATTTATGCATTAGGTTCAGAGATGATGTTATAGTTTACAATTGAGATATTTTTTATTTTTTTTCTTTATTTTATACTCCATGGATGAGAGCACCTAATATGTGCACTACCTCAATCCAAACTCTAGATATTTATATTCTCATTCTACATTAATGAAAATTATTAAATTTTTTACTGAGGTTTAGTATTTTTTATAATATAAGTTTCAACAATTTACAACTCTAACTAACAAAAATATTAAAAAAACATTAAAATAGTCAATCATTATAGTATATCAAAAATCAAAAATAAATATTTAATACAAGAAAACATCAACAATAATATTGTTAAGATGTCTATATTTTTTTATTGTATTTTTATTTTTAATGTACCTAATTTATATACTTATTATAAGTTTGCATTCTTATTTTATTAGAACAAGTTATGTAAACTTTAAAGTCAAGTTGTATTATTTTCTTAATAAAAAATAAATTATTATTAGGACTAATTTTGTATGTAACACAAGAATGTTCTTGTATTAAATTAACCACCAAAATTATTATTCCTCAAGCAATTGTTCATATGCAATAATTTTGAGGGAATTACATAGTTAAATGTATCTCACCTCCACTAACCTCTTTTCATAGAAGATCATGTGATTTAGAAATCATATGAAAAGTTTTTTTTAGATTTTTTACTTATCAACCAAATATATTTTTTTAGATTTGGACAAATTCATTGCTCATATCACATTGAAACATAAGAGAAGCATGTGGATGGCAATAAAGTGCCTCTCATTGCATTATTGATTTGCTGATTCAAATAGGATTTGTTTGAGTTGACAAAAAGATATTTTGGAAAATTTTATTTTTTTTTATTTGAGATTGATAGAATAGCAAGCAAGTCAAATAGAATTGAGATTGAAATGTGTTTAAGATTGCTAAGATTTCAATTTAGGGTTGTAGTGAATGAGAGTAGAGAGAGAGGAAAAATCAATTGATAAAAAATATAAAAAAATTATCAAGATGATGAATCTAATTTTAATACAACATGCTCACATATTTACATATGGTTTGGAGAAGCTCACATGTCAGGTGCTCCTAGATAATGAAAAATCAAATAAAATAATAAAAAATAAACTAAGAACTTAATAGCTTTCTTCAAAATAGGTCATATGTATCATACATCACCAACTTAGAAAAAAGAAAAATATTTTGTCCTCTAAGAGTCTTTGTGAAGATATTTATAATTTAATCAATAGTAAGTACATATGGTGTAGTGATCATCATACTATCTTGGAACTTCTCAATCACCTTCAATATGATTCATTTACTTGTTGAGTACTAAATTGGCAGTAATGTATCAAACTATCTAACTATAATAATAATGTGTCATCAATTATTGAACTATATGCCTCTTGATTTTTCAGAAAATGAGATTACCTACGAAAAAAAACACAAAAACTCATAACGTATCTCCTCTCTATAATCCTAAAACAACTAAAATATGAATATAACTTTATCCAATTATGCTCGTGATTTATAAACAAAATCTCATGTCCTAAATCTTTCTTCATATACCTAAAAAATCATAAATACTATATCAATATGTTTATGATATAGAAAAATCTAAAAAATAATTAATTATAAAATAATATGAGTAACATATAACCTAGTTATTATCAAATATATTGTTTTTCAATGATTATCTTATATCTTGTGAAATTAATTAATAAACCAATTAGTGAGTCAGTAAAAAAGTTTATAAACCAATTATCTTATCAAATATTTTCTTCATATACCTACATGTAACTCATGTAAAAAAGTTTATAACTAAATCAATTAGTGAGTCAGTAAGTGCACATCCTGATATACCAAGATTGAATAAAATATTTAAAGTATATCTCCTCTGATAAATAAATATCATACCTCCTAAGTAGCATACCTCATAATGAAGAAAATATCTTAGACATCCCAATTTTTTTAGTTTGAAACTCAGTTAATTAAAATAATTTCAGTTAAGATATTCCCAAATAATCATCTTTATAAAAAAATATCATCAAAATATACAACTAATAATATATACTCACTTTACAATGCACATCAAAAAAAAATAAAAAAATACACATCTCTTAAGAATAAATATAGTGAGTACCAAAGAAAATTTACTAAATTGCATCCTAGGAAATTGCTTGAGATCATAAAGGGGCTTTTGCAATCAACATATCATCATATGCTCATAGAAATAGTAAATCAAAGTGGCTGCTACATAAATACTTATTTTAGATCACCATGACAAAATGCATTTCTTATATTTAACTGATACATAATCAACTTGTGTGATGTTACAATAGAAAATAATAACATAATAATAGCCACCTTAGCCACATGAGAAAAAGTGACATAATATTCAATGTCATAATTCTATGTTAAACTTATCAGTTATCGCTATCAACCTAACTTTTAGTTGATCGACATTTTTCTTGAGTCTCATCTACATCTTACAATTGATTTTGAGATGAGATCCCACAAGCAATAATACTCAAATCCTCTATCACGGTTTGTCATTATCCTAGATGACTAAGTATCTCAAAAAAAAATATCCAAAATAATTTATATTTTAAATGATGATAAAGAATTTTGAGTATAACATATTTTTAATTCATTCAATAATATAATTTTGAAGGTTTAAATCATTAATCCAACCTAGATCAGCTGATATAAAATTGAGTGCACAATAGGATACTCACACTAGGCTCATCTCCTAATTGTACTATCCTATAAGAGGTGTTACTACTCTCCACAAAAGTCAAAACCAATCATACTAGTCATACCAAGTGTATGCATATGAGCAGAATCAATTATTACTACTCTATGAGGGAATAACAACTACACAAAAAAAACTCACTATTATAGTATATAAAGATACATTCTCTTAGATCAAATCCTTGAAATAAGACTTTCCCTCGAAGAAAGTGATATTGGAACTCATAATTACCCTCCTAATCTCTAGAGAACAATACATATATTCCTTCTAAGTGCTAGAATATTCAATAAAGGCATGCTTGATGGCACATTTTATCATCTTCTCTTTGCCTATAAATATATCCTAAACAAAATAAATATATCCAAAAATCTTAGATAAAATATGAAAAAATCTCTCCTGAGTATACAAATTAATATGAGATATAATAGAAAAGAATAAAAGATATTATTTTGTTGATTAGGAAGTTAATGGTTAACACTTCTTCTCCGCAAAAATATCTCAGCACACTCTTATGAAATAGGAGTGTGCAAATCATATTCTCAATTATATTATTCTATGCAAAAATATTAACACAAAATATCTAATTAATAACTATCTCATGCTTCTCGAAAGATAAAAAAACTAATAAAAAATATATTCTAATATATTAGCACTCCTAAATATCTTAATACAATATCTAAACTGAGTTTTAAATTTTTCATAATATTTTATAAAAACAAAAAAAAATTAATATTTTCCTAACAATGACAAATATATCTAGTATACTCCTAGACAAGATTGGCAATACCTAATGAACAATATCTAGTTTACTCTTGGAAAAACATCAATATAATATGATTAGTAGAAATTTTCATAGAAGAACAAATATAAATAGGATCCAATAGTCTATTATATAATCCTTGAACCTTGAAACATTTATCACAACTCATAATATAATGTTCAATACTTCTCCTAAGTATGTCTCATACTTTTACAAAAAGTACAAGTTGATACTCTATCTCTAAAGGTACATCTACCCACTCTCTCGGCTTTCTTGTTTCCACAGTGTGACAAATATGTCATTGTACTATGACTGAATCTAATTGGTATCAAATCAAATTCAATTATTTACTCTACCTTTTTTTGGTCATAATACATATTTGCACAAATATTTGAAAATATAATATTATGCAATATTTATGAAAATATAAATTTTATAGAATATAAACATACAAAAGACAAATATTATTTTTAGTCAAAAATAAGGACGTTGAAACTTTTATATCAATGTCATCTCATCGGCCACTGCCAATGCTAGAAAACTAAGGATACATTCACTCAAAACCAAACCGACACCAATCATCATTGCCTTCACAAAATACCCATTGCACAAGGGTATTTTAGTGTCACAAATAACCAAAAACCACCAACGATTGATCTTTCCCACACTACAAAAGAGTGTGCCATCACCTGCACACCACAAAACTGATGACACCTAGCAAAATGTATCTTCTAATACCATGTTCGAGCTTGTTGGGCTTTTGATTTAGGATTATCATGAAAGAGATGAGAGAGGGACGAGAAAGTAAAAGATAAAAAAATATAAAAAATTATTAAAATGAAAAAAATTTTTTTGAATACACAATCTTATATATATGATTTGGGACATCCGATAACTTCAATGCTCCAAAAAATAGTAAAAAACAAAAAGTATTAAACTAAAAACTCAATACAACATATTATATATATATATATATATATATATATATATATATATATATATATATATTTTTTTTTTTTTTTTTTTTTTTTTGATACCGAGGGTTTCAAGGCTCATTCCCCCTACTAATCCCTCGGGGCCCTGGAGCTGCCGACCAGGTAAATACCCCAGTACCCCCGGGAGGACTCGAACGCAGAACCTCTGGGACATTGCCCAGAGCCTTAAGCCAAACGAGCTACCCTTTTGGGGGTTATATATATATATATACACACACACGCACGATATGTGAAGCAAACAAGTCAATTTCTCCCAAATAATAATAAATAAATAAAATAACATAAAACAAATTAAAACTCAAGAAATATAAATTATTATTTTCACATAGAAAATATTCAAAATAAGATCTTTATTATAACTTACATTCTTACAACAGATCAATTAACCAATATATTTAACAAGAATCTAAAGAAATATTGGCTCATTTCACTTTCTTTCAAGCTTGTTGTACTAAAAATTTTCATGCTAACTTAATGATAAGTATTATTATTTTTTTTATTATTTTTCTCTTTACTTTTGATAGTAGCATTTAACCTATGGATTAACTTTGCCTATTTATTTTTATTTATTGATTAGAGTTATTGAGTTTTATTTTTATTATTTCCTATGAGCTTTGCTTCAATAGATAGGGTCTAGTCTTCAAAGGAACACTACCCAATAGAAGAGGAATGTGATGATCTTGATGCCTTGAGAGAGATAAGTGATGAAGTTGTAGGAAGATGCCCTCATATTTTTTAGTAGTTCTTTCATCTCATTCAGCACACCGTCTATAAAAGCAACCTTGAGGGAGATAACTACTCAGAAAATATGTAGACAACTATTATGGTTGGAGAATGTTTAAAATCCTTCTCTATATGTATAGCTAATACTAGTTTGAGAGATGCACAATAACTCCACATAAAATGATAATACCTATCTTTTTTTTTTCATTCCACTTGAACTCTATCCACAAATTTTGTAAGTTCCACAATATTTGCCCCAATTGAGCAAAAAATTCTATTCCTAGCATCTTGTCACATCCCCCTAAAGAAACTAACCTCTAGGTTGCTTGCCTTGATGCTACAATATAATTGTTTGCAAGATATCATATGAGCAATCATGGTTCCATCAGCTACAACCACCATCAAGGGTTTTCATGTTATGTTGTATAGCACACTATGAGTGCTTACCCACAATAACATCCAAGAAGTTATGAGTAATGGCATAATGCCCAATTTAATCAAGATAACAATCACTTTTTTTATATTTCATCTAATTCACATTGTCTGGTGAGAAACAACCCCAACAACAGTATGGACCAACATTGAGGACTCCTAATGCTCTTCCGAACATGGCTCCTCATCCCTTGTTTCATCATCTTCCTTCCCTTGCAACAAATAAATTTGTCATCACTAACACTTATGCCCTATGCTATATTTTTCATCATAGTAATAATACAATTTCTTTTTCCTTCTCCATAGTGTCTCTTTTTGGGATATCCCCTTAATTGAAATAAATTATTCATGAAACCCTTTGCCTACATCATGTGTGCATGGTAATGAGCTTGTAGAATTTTTAAATGAGAATTTTGCATCCTTAATCATGGCTTACATGGTGTTCTCTTGTAGTAAAGTCAACTCTATCGCTTGAGTTAGAATTGAAGGATGAAACATCATAACATGGTTTTTAATTGTATCTCAAGCTACTAATAAAATAGTGTACAAGTAACTTCATTAAGCCTTGGGTTCTCACCTTTAATTCTTCAAGCTACTCTTGATAAATTTGCATTAAGGAAAACTATCTCAATTTGGCAATTTGTCTCATCAAATTATCATAAGTTCTTGATCCAAATCACACAATGATGTCTACAACAAAATTTTTTCATCTTACTTCCTTATCTAAAACCATGCACCCCTTAAGCAAATTCAATGTCGTACATTCTAGATGAATAGAGGTGAATCACCTCCATCTCTAATACTTCATTATACTTGAAAAATATCTTGCATTTGTATACTCATTGAACTGGATTTTCTCCTATAAATGTTGGAGAGCTCAATTTAGATAATCATGTTGAATTAGGGTTTTATCCCAAAAAAGATATCATCCTTAATTTGGTTGAAATCTCCTTGCTAACTTGTGTGATCCGCATCAAACCCATGAATTATTTGGTTAATTGATCAATCCTAAGATTCATCATGGATATCATACTAGTCAATTCTTTCGAGTTGAAGATTGTTGGTTCAATGATTCTGCTGAAGTTTGTGTTATAAAAGTTTCTTTTTATTTCTTTTTTGAGTTGCTTTTCAACTTAATCTTCAATATGTTACCAAATATGTATGTATCCTAAGATATATTTTTTTCTTGGTTTGTGAACATAAGAGATGGATGCAGAGCCTAAAAGAGATGATGCAACCATTGTTCATGTGCACCCTCTCCAATTTTCAGTTTGTCACACACCCATTGTGTATGACAAATAAAAAAAAAAACAAAAAAAAAAAAGAGATATACATGGAGATAGGCACGTCAACTCTATTGTTGAGCAATAGTGCACACAACCATCTCTACTATAGTGAAATAATGCATGCAACAATGCGTCCAACAATGCTTACAACAAAGTGCAATAGTGCGCATAGCTACGTAAAAAATGTTTTTGTTTGCTATCAAAATAGTTACAATAATTGGAGGTTGAATGAACCCTCAATTTGATAAAAGGGAGTTGTGCATTCTGTCTAAATAATACTGCAATTTAAACATTGGGTACCATGATTATTCACAAAAAAAGAGGATTATTTTTCTCCAATTCTACTTGGGAAGAGTTTTATGATTATAATTTAGTTCTACTTCAAAATTATTTATGATTATGATTCGATTCTAATTCAGACTGATTCATATTTTAACTAGTTCATTATTTGGTTCTGGTTCAAATTAATTTGGTTTTCAACTGATTTATAGTTTAGTTCTAGTTTAAACTAATTCAATTTTAACTAGTTCATAATTTTATTCTTATTAAATTAATTCATAGTTATAATTTTATTATGATTCAAACAATTTTTTTTCTTCTTTAATCTCGGTGTATTAGATTGTTATCCACTAATTTGAGATTGATTGAACAAGAAGATATAGAAGATTTATACTGTAAATATAATTTTTTTCTTTTAATTTATACTTTGATGGATTAAAATAATATTCAGTTGATGATAATGATGATCATGATTTATACTTTGATGAAATCACCCAACTTGTATGCTTTCGCAATTAATTTGATCTTTATCTAAGAGTCTCTTATGTGTGTTAATAAAATTGAAGTTAATGAATATTTATGTTATTTTTCTGCTTAATTTAAACAGTTTCCTTCAACTATTTTACAGAATCTTTCAGACAACGAACTTCATATGGTTTAGTTACATTTGTCATATCTCCTTGCTAAGATGTTCATTCTGATACCACTGTAACAACCCCTTGGGTTGGATTCACCCTGAAAAACTAGCATGTGATGGAATGGTTCCCAATAGGTTATTAAACCACAACCAAGTCTTAACCTAGGTCCTAGCCATTACAAAAATACACAATATAATAATAACATAAATGCATGCATTAATTAATAATAAAATTAGTTATGAAACTATTAAAATCAAGAATTAGTTCTATGGAGAATGGGATGCCAGAACGACACTGATAAATGGGATGCTAGAATGACACTGATAAATGAGCAATAATGATGAAAACACTAACTAGTCATTTTCCAGACATTATTCTTCTTCCTGACCCCTTACACGAATAAACAATTATCACACGAGCAAGCTCTGTGTTACAGTCGTTTTCGAAGCCAATAAATAAATAACTGAGACGGGCAAGTGGTAGGAAATGAGCATAAACAACTGACCACCAGGAGGATGAGATTGCATGATCAAGCTTCAGAAGTAGAATGAGAGTAAAACATAACAGAAGGATATGAGCAGCTAATGCCTGCACAGAATTCAACACTCTACTCCAACAAGTCATCCTTCTTTGCCGTTTGCCCCCTGCAACTACGCACCCAAACAAATACCACAATGGCAAATCAACATGAGAACAAAATTCCAACAAGCTGAATGGGAGTTGTTCGTAAATAAACCCTAATTTGTAACGTTTCTTTCCCAAAACACGTCAATTCAGTTACAGTGGATGACACTGGGAGAAGCTAAGTGGAAGTCCGATTTCTGAACACTGCAGTCTGCAGGTGATTGTTTGGTCAAGTTGTGGAGCCAGCCAACTGTAACATTATCCCTCAATTTATGTATTAATTATAGCAAAACAAAAATATTAATTTTTTCTTAATTATTTTTTAACTTTTGATGCACCCAATGACCCAAAACTACAAATAACCACTTTACCGTTAGCCCACCACATCATCATGCGACACCCAAAAAAAAATAAATAGAAAATGGTATATACTATATTCATAAATATTAAATATATATAACATCATATATATATATATTTATTTATTTATTTATACAACATCATAATAAATAGAACATATATCAATAATGTTTTCAAATATATATACACAATTATATATAATTAATATTTATATATGCCATTTTATATTCAAAATCATATATATATATATATATATATAATGTTATATGTATAACATCGTATATTCTAAATAATATAGTGTTATATAGAGTATTTATGCATTTTAAATGTATGTATTCTAAATTAAATATAAAATGTAATTTGATTATAAAAATATTATAAAAATATTATATATGTTATAAATACAATGTGATAAAATGTAAAATATAAAATATTATATATGTTATAAAAATATAAAATATTATAAAATATATATGTTTATAAAATATAAAATATTTTATATAATATTATAAAATATAAAATATATGTTTATAAACATATATTTTATAAAATACATGTTTATAAAATATTATAAAATATAAAATAAAATGTTATAAAATATTATATAATATTATAAAATATTATAAAATATTATAAAATAATATAAAAATATATATGTTATAAAAATATTATATATGTTATAAAAATATAAAATGTAATTTGATTAAATAATGTAAATTAAATATAATGTTATAAACACAATGTTATATATTTTAATTTGATTATAAAAATATTATATATGTTTATATACATATAATTTTATGTGTGTTGGGCAGGTGAGGTGTTTTAATAATTAATATTTTTGATTTAATTATGTGATATGTTTAAATTTAATATTTGTGAATATTTTATTTAATTATATTGTCACATTTTAAATTTTTTAAAATATAGATCCTTAGACCTTAGGTGCTTATCTCAAAATGGTTGACAAAATATTTTTTAAAATAAGATATTAATTGTTTTGAAATAAAAAAAAGATAAATATCAAAAAAAAAAAAAGAATAAAAACACATTTGGGAATAACCTGTTTCTCAAAAAAAGGGGAACTACATGATATATATTAGATAAATTGATATTTTGGAGCTCCAAAAATGAAAATATTTATGTTTTAGTCTCATTTTTAAAAAATTAAAACAAAATACTCAAACCAAAAATATTTATGATATATATATATATATATATAAAACATATAATTATATTTAACATAAATATGTTAAATGTTTTTAACATTTTAAACATATATATATACTTGTGTGTGTGTTAAAAACTATATAACATATAACATATATAGATATATATATATATATTATGCATATTATAAATTATAAATATATATAAGCTATAATGTATATACATAATGTGTATTATGTAATACACACACACACACACATTGATTGTTTTTAATGTTTTAAACCTTAAATTATATATAACATATAATGTTTATATATTTTACAATGTATATTATGTGTATGTGTGTGTGTGTTTAAAATATTAAAAAGAGGTTATGTATATATGTTATATATATATTTATATGTCTAAAATGTTAAAAACTATATATATATATACATATATATATATATATATATATATATATATATATATACATATGTACATATATACATATATACACACACACATATACATACATATATATATATATATGTTATATATATATTTAATATATATAATTTAAAATGTATTTATGTGTATAATGTGTAAATATGTATATAATGTAAAATGTTAATGTATATAATATAAAAATGATTGTATATTTTTAAATGTCTATGATGTTAAAAAAAAATATAAAAAAAGTTAATCACTACAAGAAAATACGTAATTAAAAATATAAATTAGAAATGCTCAATCTCGTTTCTAAAATTCTGAATGGAATTGAAACGAATTAGAAATAGAAATTATATATTATGAAATAATTAAAAACAAAAAAAAATATGTCGCTAATTAGTGACGGATTTCTAAATATTTTTTAATTATGTCGCTAATTGTGATGCATCATCATGGGCAGATATTTATAATTTATGTATCCATGTTTTTTTAGAAATAGTATTCTTATCTGTTTCTATGGCAATTATTTATGTTGCTAAATGTGAAAGTGAAACATCTTCAAACTCTATCGCTATTAGATTAAATACTATTCTATCACTAATTTAGAAATAGAAATAATTTTGTTGCTAAATTATAATAATTAATTTATTAAAGAATATTTCAAAACTTTGAAAAATGTTAGGGTCTGAGAGTTTTAAATTTTGATTTTGAGTTCGTCTGATTTGTTTTTGGAATTGATTTTCATCCAATTAGTGTTCATTGTACAAATCATCAATAATTAAGGTATCAATTTTTTTTTTTTAAATTAACCCATATGTATTGTATTTGAGAATTGTATTTTTTGTGTGTTTTGTTGTTACCTATAGTTTTTTTTTTCATGTTTAACATTCTTATTGAGTTTTCTCTTCTTGTTTTCTTTAATTAATATCATTCTAATTATGAAAATTTTGGGTTACCTAATTGAGGTATGAATTTTTTTTGTGTTTCATTATTTACTTATAATTTTGACCATGCTAATTAACGTGGACTTAGTTTGCTTACTATGAGTTGTCGATATGTAATAATTTATAAATAAACAACTTATACTAATGTTGTAGCTTTAACAATGAACAATTTAAAAAACATTTTAATAAATACTAAAAGTTTAAATGTAATAGCAATGAATAACATAAAAAATTTTTGGGGGTATGTAATTCAAAGGTTGAAACATAACAACAAATGAACAACTAAAAAAAATTAGAACCTCATTTCAAAAGTTATAGATTCGCTTGATCTACACATCACTAAAGGTACAATCCAATAAATAACATCTCTCATTATTTTATATTAAAAAATTGCATATTACATATCACAACTGATAGATAAATATTTATACTACATGTTTCATTAGGATTAGTAAATATCCCTATTAATTTATTAATATTCTCTTTTGATAGATGACTTTTTTGTTGTTTATTCATTGATAAATTTAAATGCATTGGCATTGCAATTTTTTTTAGGATTTCTATTAAATAAAATATCTTTCTAATTAGTTAGTACAAATTATTAATTTAGAAATCATGAATTATCACATTCCAAATTTTTTTTTTTGCTTAATTAATATAGTTTCATCCAATATAGATGAATATCAAATATTTATTTTAATAAATATGACAAAATTTCAACTTATGACTTTTGATAAATATCTAAGAGATTGTACAACTCTCATTATCTCATTTTAATCCAAAATTATCTAATAATGATATTACTACAATTTTTTATTAGATTTATGTAATGTCCTAAATATATTACTACAACATTATTACAAATAAATCCCTATCTATATTTTTATAATTCAAAATATGTTTTGTATTATGTGTTACAAGAATGGAAAATATTATACAAATTTGATTATCAATAAATAAATGTAAGACTGAAAGATTAGTTTTTGGCTAGTAAGTTTGTGTATAGGGAATTGAAGAGTTTATTGACTTTGTTGAAAAATAGCCTAAATTTATGAATGAAATAAAAATAAGATGCACATAAAATGACAGTAAATATCAAAATCAAAGTTTCCAAGATATAGACAGTGTGATTTCGACTTGCAAAAAATAAATGTGTTAGAGACAATTATGTTTGGTATAAACATGAAGAAATAATTGTGCCAGAAATAACAAAGTATTATGTACATAGAAGTATTAATTCAGATGTTGCAATGGAATATGTAATTTCCAATGATGTATGTAAAGCAATATTAAAAAATATTACTGGTCATTCATTAAATTTAGATGTTGCTAATGATATCCCAATATAATCAGCAAAACATATTTATCAAATATTGAAAGTATTAGAAGAAGTGGTTTGACGAGGTAATCTATATGGTCACTCAAAATAATATGTGGTGGCTAGACTGTTGAATTTAAATAAAAAATATTATTTTTTAAAAAGGTATTTTGATGAAATATGTCAGTTGTTATATGAATTGTTGCAAGAGAATAATGACATGACAGATAATTTTATAACATAAAAAAGTTAATGTGAGGTTTGGGTTTGCCTGTAAAAAAAATATTACTATATTAATGACTACATGATATATTGGGACATAGACATTGAAGCAAATTATATGTAATTTCTATAACTATCGCTGGTACAAAAGAAATATGGTATATAAAAGATAGAAAATAAATATATTTCAAAAGATGTATTATTTTTCGTTGACTTATTATTTGCAAAGATTATTTACATCTAAAGCCACTACTAATGACATGAGTTGGCACAAATAGTAAATTATTAAAAATGACATAATGTGGCATTGCTCATATTATTTTTCTCAGAAATATTTTGATGATTATCATATATTATTTGTAAATGAAAGTTAAAATATTAGATTAGGATTATGCTTAGATGGATTTTAGCTATTTGGAAAAATAAGGCAATAATACTCTCGATGGTTAGTTATTGTTACATCTTATAATCTACCGCCATAGATGTGCATCAAAGATGAATATATGTTTTTGTGTGTTTTCATGCACAATCCAAGAAATCCAAAAGACAAGTTGAATGTTTTCCTACCGCTCATGATTGTGGAGCTCAAAAAATTATGGGAGGATGGAGTCGAAACATATGATATATCTAAAAAGTAGAACTTAAAATTGTGAGTAGTACTCATGTGAACTATAAGTGACTTTCCTGTATATTCAATGTTATCAGGATGAAGTACTATAAGAAAATTAACTTGTCCTTATTGCATGAAAGACTCATATATAATTGAAATATCATACTAAAATATTAGATATACTACATATGTAGATATAATTGAAAGATAATTAGGCACCTTTGTGGTTCATCACCTTTGATGCATTTAGGAAAGATCATAAAGTTGTAAAAGGTTCATCACCTTTGAGGTCAAATACTAAAATATTAGATATAATTGAAAGATATTGATTCAAAAATATTACATATGTTGATGTAGATTGTATTAATGTGCAAATTTCGAAGAATTATCAATACGGTTTGAAGAAAATAGTATCTTTTGGGATCTATCTTATTGAAAGACCAACATAATTAGGCACAACTTAGATGTGATATACATTGAAAAAAACTTTTTTGATAATATTTTTAATACTATCATGAATGTGGAATATAAAACAAAAGACAATGCCAAATCAAGAAAGGATTTGGTTCATATCCAAAGTTACATAGGGACGAATCAATGTTCAAATTTTTAAGGCTTATTATAGTATTGACAAGAATGCAAAAGGAGCTTTGTAAAAATGGTTGATAGAGCTTTGTTTCTCTGATGGATATGCATTTAACATGTAAAGATATGTTGATATGAAGAAGCATATGTTATTTAGGATAAAAAGTCTTGACTGTCATGTCTTCATGTAAAGGCTAATACCATAGCATTTCATAGTTTATTTCTATAAAATATTTGGGAAACATTGACTGAAATAAGTATTTTTTTTAAAATCTTACTCGTAATGTCATAAAAATGAAGAAATGAAGCAATTACAAAATGATATCCTCATAATTACTTGCAAACTTGAGCATATTTTTCCTCCTAGCTTTTTCGACTATGTAAAATATTTTCGGTCTACTTGCCTTATGAATCCAAGATAGCAGGCTCTATGCAATATAAATGGATATATCAATTTGAAAGGATATATAACTTTTATTTCTTAATCTAAAAATATAAATGTATTCGATGAATATTTGTTTTTCTAATAAATATATATTTTAGATATCTTAGAAAATTGAAAAATAATATTTGAAATAAAGCCAAAGTATAAGGACCAATATGCAATGACTAATTGGTTTAAGAGGTTTCAACATTTTATGCATACTACTTTCGACCATAATTGTATAATACTCATAAAAAAATATCACCAAAATAATGTTTATGTTAGAGGGATGGATCATAGAAAATGATATACTTTCTATTTTCACACATGCGGGTCGATCATATGGTAGAGTAACAACAATATATTTTTTGTATGACCAAAAGTATCATGCTGTGCACACACACATATTATTGAATTACAAAAAAGTTACATCTTATATTGAGTAATATTTATAATAAATTTATATTCTCATTTCTTTTTCATTTCTTTTGAAGAATTTATGCTAATGAATTAAGACAAATATAACCACATATTGATGATGCTTCAATTATAATAAAACATGAAAAGAATTTTGCAATTTTGTTTGAAAATTTTGTTAGTATATAACTTATCATTCTTGGTTCTAAAAATTAATGTGCAACATTAAAAAAATATGATTTTATATTTTATCATTTTGTAGGTACAATTTCAATCATAAAATATATGTAATAGACAAATAAAAGATCTTGCAAAAGGATCACTATGAAGTTTACAGACATATCCCATACATTATGTAAATATATATAAATTTTATGCTTTGAAATATAGTTTAAATAGAACTGTAATGAATAGTGATGTATGCATCAAGGGGTCTAACTCTACTACACTACTATTTATTTTCACATTCGACTAATTGAAATTCTATATGTTGAGTATCATGTTTTACCAATTAAAAAGATAATTCTATTTAAGTGTGAATGATTTGATCATATTCCAAATCTCGATACTAGAATTCATCATCAATAAAACCTTTTGATTGTGCATCATAAAAAATATTATCATAAGTATAAACTATTTATTCTAACAGTGTAAGCTGAATAAGTGTGTTACACCACTTATCCAACCACAAGAAGAAATTTTTGTGACTGGTGGACAATATGTAAAATAAAATCTAGATCAACCATGGAATTGTTTGAAAAAAAAATTATTGTCACTCCATTGTGCATACCTTCATTTCAAAAGAATAATATCGAACTTTATCCAATCATTACTAGGGCATATGATAGGCTTCAAATATTTTTTGGTAAAGGCTAAAACTATTTGGAAAATTGATAATAACCATGTTGAAGAATACGATGAGAATTAATTAATTACAGAATCAGATGATGATGAATATGTAGTTGGAGATGATTTGTTAGAAATTTCTAATGATGACTAGATATTTATTGACTTCCAAGTTATGTTGTCTTGCTTATTTTGTAATTGTTATAATTTGGATGTTAAAATATATTTTTTTCTTTTGTGAATGTCAATGTGTTTATCATTATGTTTTGTCATTATGATATTTTTATAACATGTTTTTATCGTCTCTATATTTTTCGATGTTTATATAACTTGATTTAGGTATAAGAGGTAATGATTCAAGTGGCCGAGGATCTCGACATATGGGTATGGGTAGAGGAAGTCAACTAATAGTTCATGGAGGAGGAAATCTACATGTATTCAATAATGACAACACTATAAATATCTCTTTGAATTCTTCTATAAGTATAGAGGATATGTTGGCATCACCTCATCATAACAGACATGGATTAACTGTCACTAATATTTCAATTTCATCTCATTTTACACTGGAAGGTATTGATAGCTCTTGTGAAATCCCAAAAAAAAATAAAGAAATAAATAACATGATTTGTTTTTGGAAAAAAGGGTAAAATAGTACTTTTGTAATAAGAAAAAATAACGGGAAACTTTAGTACCCTGATGATAAAATGGATTTTGTTATCGACTTAAAAAATATAGCTACGGTGATAAATTTCATCAAATTCTGAGGAAGTTAGAATTTTGTTATTTTTTTAATTCCAATATATTTCTCGGAGTAAATCCGAGAATATTATATTTTATTCGGAGAAATGTCTAATATATTTTTTAGAGGAGGTCCATATTTCTCGGAATAATTTCAAAAAAATAAATATTTTCTATAGATATATATACATATATATATAACATATCACACTTAGTTTCGCCATGTGTGATGGAATCAATGGGACTTAGGATTATGGGCATATAAATATTTCATTCATAATTATATTCATATAAACATTGTACTTGAATAGGCATTGATATATATGCATGATATTTTATGTGCACTTAGGTAGGAAGTAACTTTGTAAAAGTTTATCTCTATTAAGCTTTGTTCACTCTATTGTGGGACCCCTTTTCAGGTATAGGTCCAGGGTAGATGATAGATCCATATGCGGGATCGCACATATGAAGGGATGCCAGTTGTGGCTTAAATAATATGTTATGTGTTTTTTTTTCTGCTGAGCAAATAAAATGGAAAAAAATATATATGGTACATATTAGAAAATTTTATTTTATTGCACATTGTATTGTGTGATGGGATGAAATGAGACCCCCTAGGAGATGAGGTGTCACAAATTGGTATCAGAGGTTAGGTATACGATTACCTATAACTCAAAAATTTATGCAAGTTTCATAAGTTGGTTGGAAAGTTTAGATATATAAATATCCAGGAGAAAAAAAAGAACACTAAGGTAAAGAAACATAACCTTGATGGTTCAGAAAATTAAATAATATTTTTAAAATGAAAGTTTATTATTAGTTGGCATGTACACTAATAATAGGGAATGACTGTGATTCTTATATTATTATTTGACTTATGTAGATGGCAAGTATAGAACGAGGATACTAAAGATATCCACGAAATGAGGATCAACCCCTAGCCTTCTTTGATCAATAAGCTCTCATAGAGGTTGTGGGTGTCACCGTTGTGAGAGTTGCACAAACTAGTGCATCCGGAGGTCAAGAAAGATCAAGTAACCTACAAAGGTTCAAGGCACATCATCCTTTGATATTTATGGAAGGAGGGGACACAATGATAGTAGATCATTGGTTATGGCAAGTTGAGAAAATCTTGGACGAGACAATGTATGTGACTATTCCTTTGGGGACTAAGGTAAAAATTAGTCAAATATGGCAAGATTGTGAGTTAGAAATCTCAGAGATTCTACTCATGGCTGACCTTGGAGTAATGGCCATGTCAAATTTTGATGTAATTCTTGGCATGAACTGGTTAGCAGTACATCAAGTCGTTATTGATTGTGATTGTGGAAGAATTATTATCGACACACCAGATGGTATATGTGTTGTATTTAGGGGAATAAGCTTGATGATTTACCTCATACTATATATGATTCTAAATGGCATGGACAACTTATGGGTTGGCTGGCATGTCTCACCCTAGAAGAAAAGGGGACATTGAATATGGATCTTCCTTGGATAGTTTGTGAATCCGAGGATGTTGTTTTCGATGAATTATCAGGATTGCCCCCACACAAGAATGTGGATTTTTATATTGAGTTACATCCTGGTATATCCTCATTTCTATGACTCTACATAGAATGACACCGATTGAATTAAAAGAACTCAAGGACCAAATATAAGATATGTTGGACACGGGTTTCATTAGACCCAGCACTTCATCTTGGGGTGCTTCGGTTTTATTTGCAAAATAGAAAGATAAAACTTTTTGACTGTGCATTAATTATCGATAGTTGAATAGGGTTACAATAAAGAATAGATATTCATTACCAAGGATTAATTATTTATTTGACAAGTTAAAAGAGGCACAAGTCTTTTCCAAAATAGATCTTCATACTGGATATCACTAGTTATGATTTAGGGAAGCTGACATCCCTAAGATAGCATTTAGAACATAGTATAGGCATTTTGAGTTTATAGTAATGCCTTTTGGATTAATCAACATGCCAGCAACATTCATGAATTTCATGCATATAATATTTCAGTCATATTTAGATCATTTTGTTGTGATTTTTGTGGATGACATTTTGATATATTCTTAGTTTGAATGAGAGCATGAAGATCATTTAAATATTGTTCTCCAAACTTTGAAAGAATATAAGTTGTATGCTAAGTTTGGTAAATGTGATTTTTAGTTGACAGAAATAATATTTTTGGGACATGTAGTATCAGCTACTAGTGTCTCAGTGGACCCTGAAAATGTCAGGACGATCATGAGTTGGGAGAGGCCAAAGTCAGTTTTTGAAATACGTAGTTTTTTGGGATTGACTGGGCATTACAGAAAATTTATTAAGAATTTTTCTCGGTTAGCTACTCCAATGACTAGATCGACTAGGAACGAAGTCAAGTATGAATGGACTGATTCATGTGAAAAGACATTCTAGGAACTGTGTGACGATTCAGCTTACAATATAACAGTCAAAGTCAGAGTGTTATTATGAATTTAGTAGCTACACCTTCGCTATTAAATAAGGTGATCGAGATGTAGAAACAAGATGCAGAAACAAGATGCAAAATTATTTTCTATAAAGAACTGAGTAGAGACTAGTACATGCAATGAAGGTTGGGTTATTCATATGGATGGTAGTCTTTGGTTTTGGGAGATGGATTATGGTTTCCCAGATCGTAGAATTGAGAGAGGAGATTCTTAGAGAATTTTACTATTCTCATTTTATAGTACATCTAGGTGGCACAAAGATATATAATGATCTCCATCGCCAGTATTACTGGAATGGGATGAAAAGACACATTGGGTATTTTGTTTGATAATGCTTCATGTGTCAGTAGATAAAGGCCATCAGAATTACTCCAGCCTTTGGAGGTAGCAAAGTGGAAATAGGAGCATATCACGATGTATTTTGTGACTCACTTGCCATAGACATTATGAAAACAAGATACCGTGTGGGTAATTATGGATTAGATTACAAGGTCAGCACAGTTTTTGGCAATGCGAATGACATTCACATGCAAGGAATTATGCATGTTATATATTCGAGAAATTGTCTGATTACATGGAGTGCCAATACCTATTATATCAAATAGTGATCCTTGATTTATAGCTTATTTTTGGAAGAGTTTGCAGAAAGTAATGAGAACACAGTTGATAAGAGCGCTACTTTTCACCCACAAACATATGATTAATCAGAAAAAATCATACAAGTTTTGGAAGATATGCTGCGAGCATGTTGTCTAGATTTCAAGGGTAGCTGATAAGAACATCTACCTTTGGTCGAGTTTGCCTATAACAATAGTTATTAAGCAAGTATCCAAATGGCACCATATGAAGCATTGTATAGAAGACCATGTTGATCTCCAGTTTATTGGGTTGAGGTGGGAGACAGATGCATCACAAGTTTAGATATGATTAGAGATAACTCAAAGAAAGTAGATTTGATACGACAATGTCTTCTTATATCTCAAAGTCGATAAAAAAGTTATGCTGGTAAATGAATATGACCTCTAGAATTTGAGGTGAGAGATCGTGTTTTCTTGAAAGTGATGCCAAAAAGAGAAGTAATAAGATTTGGCAAGCATGAAAAGTTATTGCCAAGATATATTTGGCCTTTCGAAATAATAAAGAAGGTAGGTGTGGTTGCTTATCGATTAGCATTACCATCACATTTATCTGGTGTCCACGAGATATTCTACGTCTATATGTTTAGAAAATATATTTTTGATCCAACTCATGTAATGGATTGGGGCAAACTCGTTATTGATACAGATGGAACAGTTAAAGAAATGTTAGTGCATATCATTGATAGTCGAGACAAGTTTTGTGATGCAAGACGGTGAGATTGGTAAAAGTGATATGGCAACATTTAGGAATAGAAAAAGCAACATGGAAACATGAAGACACGATGCGTGTTGCTTATCCTTTTTTTTATTTGAAAATGAAGGTATATGTTTAAGTAATTTAATAAGTATTTAAATTTATGATATGTTTATAATTGTAAAGTTATATCGGTGAGAATTTCGCGATGAAATTCTTTAAGGAGGAGAGAATGTGAATACCCGAAAAAAAATGAAGAAATAAATAACATGATTTGTTTCTGGAAAAAAAAAGGTAAAATAGTAATTTTGTAATAAGAAAAATTAACCGAAAACTTTAGAACTTCGATGATAAAATTTATTTCATTATTAAATTCATCTTGAAAAATATAGATACGGTGACAAATTTTGTCAAATTCTGAGAAAGTCAGAATTTTGTTATTTTTTTAATTTATTTAAATAATTATTAGAATAAATAAAGAAATATAAAAATAAGAAAATGGAAAAGATCATGCCACGACGTCAGCACGTGGTTGTGCATGCATAGTCTAGGCATCTGACAAAAAAAATAAATAAATAAATAATTATTTTAATAATAATTTTTTAAAATTCAAAAATAAAAAAAAACAAAAAAATGTCGAGAATCTAGAAAACAGGATGATGCCTAACAGAGAATAAAAAAAATAAACTTCGGAAGAGAGGGAGAGAGAGTCAATGTGTAGAGGAAAAAAATATAAATGATCGGTTTATTTTCTTTTCACCATAACGGATTATTCTGGAGTCAGAATAGAATAGTCCAAGAACTAAAGTTGCTCTACATGACGAGATCTTTAATTTGATATCAGATTTATAAAGTTTCCATAAAATTTTTCGAAATGTAGTAGTTTTCTCCTATCATAATTTCTTTCTATTTAAAGGTCATAAATGATCATGTTTTATATTTCAATACGAATTGTTAGAAATGTCATTAGAAATGATTAATTGGTGAAAAGTTTGTGTTTCATTTAGTAAAATTTAGTGCAGGTGAAATGGGTTTGAATTGTTATAGATATGTCTGAAACATCAGTTATTCATAAATAACATAATTTCATTTCATATACACGAAAACATGGGTGGGTGCATGATACACACACACACATAAAGGTATATGAATTGTATTTGGCGAACTCAAATTGGGACAATGTCTAGATTGAGTTGCACGGTATTTTTTTGGAGCATGGCTATTATAAATTTATGAACTCGAATTGGGACAATGTCCATGCTGAGTTACGCGGTGATTTTTGGAAAATATGCAAAAAAAATATCTTTGTTGGAAAAATTTCCATTATATTTTCGGAGGAGGTTCATATTCCTCGGAGTAAATCCAAGAAAATTATATTTTATTCAGAGAAATGTCCAATATATTTTTCGGAAGAGGTCCATATTTTTCAGAATAATTCCAAAAAAATAAATATTTACATAGATACATATATACATATATATATATATATACATATATACATACATATACATACATATATATATATATATATATAATATGTCACACTTGGCTTTTGCATGTGTGAGGGAGTCAATGAGATTCAGGATTATGGGCATATAAATATTTTATCCATAATTATATTCATATAAACATTGTACTTGAATGGGCATTGATATATATGCATGATATTTTATGTGCACTTAGGTAGGGAGTAACTCTGTAAGAGTTTACCCCTACCAAGCTTTGCTCACTCCGTTGTGGGACCCCTTTTCAGGTACATGTTCAGGGTAGATAATAGATCCATATGCGAGATTGCACATATGAAGGGAAGCCAGTTGTGGCTTAAATAATATGTTGTATGTTTTTTTTATTCTGCTGAGCAAATAAAATGAAAAAAATATATGTGGTACATTTGAGAAAATTTTATTTTATTGCACATTGTATTGTGTGATGGGATGAAATGTGACCCCTTGTGGGATGGGGTGTCACAGCTCTATCCTACCTATTTTAGTAGGCTCATGTGCTGGTACTACATCAACACTGGTAGGATATTCACAATCCATAATTATCACGTCAAATTATGAGAAAATCATCATTTGATCTATAATTGACAATAAATAGTATGCAGCTTTCTTAAATATACTATATGCATGCATTATCATTTTTCATTATTTTTCTTTGAAAAAAAAGTAATATAAAATGTGAATGAAATTTTAAGTAAATTATAATGTTTAAAATATGGTAATTTCAATTAATAATAAAGTATGATTTTGCTACTTATTTAACATTATCATTTAGAATTAAAATAATATTTGTGTTATGAAGTTTAGGATACTAAATATAAATGAAATAAATATTAACTTAGTAGCAGAAAAATTGGTGTATTTTGTGTATATGTATATGTACGTACTGATGTTAAATTACCTACAAGTTTATCCCTTCTACTTCTTATACAATAGGAAAGATAGTTAAGGAGAAGCTAGTTGCGGAGGGTATAAAGTAGAATAAAGTTAAATCAACTATGAAAGAATTTTATTGAGAAGAATTAGAGGTATAATTTTCATACACTTATTTTTCAATTTAGTCTAATATGATATACTTATAAAATAAATATATTACAATGTATTATTATTTTATTTGATTTTTGTAGAAAAGCACAAATGGAATAATGGTATGGTGGTCTTGATGAAGGATGCATGAGAACATGTGGTAAGTATGTGATACAAAGACAAGCTTTGCAAATGGAAAAAAAATTATGGCAAAGATGCAAAGCCTAACAGTGACCCTTTAATATTTGGAATAAGTGGTGGTAATACTGAAATCATGAGGAGTTCAAAGCTTTGCTATAGATGGTCTCACACAATTATCGATTAGATATAGCAGGTGGAGGAACAAGACCTTCAAAGCATATTGGAGGTTCAAAGGCGACCTACCAACATTCAATAAATTTGGTATAATTATCTTTCATATTTTGTTATTATTTAAATTTGTAAAATGTAGATGATAGTATATGTGTGACAATGTATCATGTACCTCAATAGTAACTATTATTTATTATTAGGAGGTTGAGTTGGAATATTTACCAATACCATTTGAGGTGTTCAAGTAAATACACAAGAAGAAGGATGAACCATTTGTAGGGCAAGCGGTCAAATGATATCAATGTGAGTTTCTTAATTTGTACTTATAGTGTCATATGTAAATTATAATTAATGAAATAAAAAAATTAATTTTATTGGCATTCATTATAATTAATATTCAACTCAAATTATTTTTTTTACCATAAGTGATGAATTATTATATATGAACTCATTAAATATAATGATTAACTTCATTTTTATGTTATTTTTTAGTAGGGTGATGATAGTTCATGTGCTAATATATATTTTATCTGAATATAGTAATGAGGAGTTATGTTGTATTTAAACAATTGTAGAAAACTATGGAGAATATAGTTGTCATTGCTTCATAATTGACAAATTCTTCTACAGATACACCAGAGATTGATGTTGTGCATATTTACCTTCAGGTTATTAGAGTGGAGCCAAAAAAAATGACTAGTATACCGTCTTTGTACCCATGCAACTACATTTTATCTATGTTCTATTTGGAATTCTTCATCATTATCTACCAATTATAATAACATGTTTGATGAGATGTTGCATGAAAATATGTAAAAAATTCAAGATACATTACAAAAGAAAAATGAGGAGATGCAATAAACGAATTAAGAGATGCAACGAAAGAAAGAAGAGATGCAAAGGGAAATTGAAAAAAAAAAGAGGGTGAAAGAATGAAAAGAGAGAAGATTTTGAAGATTGAGAAAATAATATGCAAGTTGGCAGAGACATCATCTATTTTTCATTATTCTGAAAAGGATCCATCTAGATCTTCGAATGATAATACTTATCTTGATATGACTTGAAGTTGTTGCAAAGGAAAAGTGAGGAGATGCAATAAAAGAATTAAGAGATGTAAAAGAAAATTGAAAAAATGAAAAAAAGAGAGGTTGAAAGAATGTAAAGAGAGAATATTTTGATGATTGAAAAAATAATAAGCAAGTTGGCAAAGACATCATCTATTTTTCATTATACTGAAGAGGGTCCATCCAGATCTTTGAAGGATAATACTTATTTTGATAAGGACTCGAAGTTGTTTTTGATCTTGTGTTATTAATTTTTTGCAACGTAAGTTGTTGTTGTGAAATTTTGGTCTTTTTGTTATTGTTTTTTAAATTAAGTTAAGAATGTGTATTGTAATTGATGAACTTTTATGTTTATTTTTTGATGTGTTACTCTGTAGTTTAATGTTATGTGAATACCAATTAATGAATAATATATGCATGTGCATATTTAATTATAGGTTATATGGTTTCTGTATGTATTTGTACATTGTATACAACATATAGAAACCTACACAAATGGGGCATATACCTATTGCAGACATTATAAATAGAAAATGACATTTCTAAAACTGTTTCTAATTTTGAAATAGATCTTGCATTTCTATTTTATTCTGTGCTAATTTAGACATGAATTTTGTATTTATATTATGTTCTATCCCTAATTTAGCGATGAAATTTGAGATCCCATTTTCATTGCTAATTTTAGCGATGAAAAATATCCGTCACATATTTTTAAAATATCTTAGCATTATCTATTTCTAAAATTAGAAAGGAGCACTTTAGAAATGGAATGTATCCATTTCTAATTGCATCACTATTTTAACATTGCGATGGAATTAAAAATGGAATTGGGCATTTTTGATTCAATATTTTCTGGTAGTAAATGTATATAATTTAAAATGTACACACACACACACACACATATATATATATATGCATGGGTGGGTGTGTATTATAGTTTAAATTATATATGTTTTAAACTATATATGTATGTGTTACAAGTTTTAAAAATTTATATATATGTTATATATAGTTATATATGTTAAATATATGTTTAAAATGTTAACAAATATTTAATGTATTTATGTTATATATAGTTATATATATATATATATATATATCAATTTTGAAAAATAATTTTCTTTGTTAATAGTGCTTCCAAAAAAATATTATTCATGTCTGAAACACTTTAGAGAATAATGTTTTGAAAAAAAAATAAATTTTTAATATGTTAAATGTTTTTTCGTAATTAAACATAAAAATAGTTCTAATCATAAATATTTTTGGTTTTATGATACTTTTTATTAGACTTTTTTAAAAACATGATTTAAACATAAATATTTTCATTTTGGAGCTCCAAAACATAATTTTCCCTATATATTAAAAGTATGAAGGTTTTTTATGGGTGGCGTGTGTGTGAAGAAAAATTAATATGATGCTTTTTTTTTGAAGGATGTGCTTGAACGTCATTTTTTAGTGGACATGAGATTTTTCCAAAGAAAAATGAGATTTTTCCAAAGGGAGCATACATGCATGCATGAAGAGAGTTTTTGCTTCATGGTTTTTTGAAGAACATTTTGTTCTTTCAAAAATATTGGTTCGAAAATAAATCCTAATATAACATTTTTTTTCTATTTTCTTATCTCCTCAACAATGTGGTCATATGAGGGCCATGCGATACATATGTGAGGGATGTGCAGAAGATGTGTGTAGTGGCCTACAAAAAGCATGCTCAAGAGTATGAAATTTTTCCAAAATACAAGAGTACAAATCTCATTCTACATGAAAATATAATTTATGTCCTCTTAATTTGGTGGCTTAGTCAAGCCACCGTGCTTTGCTGGACACCATAAGATTTCTCACTTCTAATCATATCATGTTGACATGGGACTACTAGAAGCAGACCTAGCTTGGCTCAATGGCTTGACTAAGGCAATGTATCATGCTAAGCTATGTCAGATCAGACTCATGCTAGTTAAAACCATCATGACTTAGATCCTTGCCTAGCCCATAGCTAATATAGGCTAGCCTCAATTAGCCGTGATAGGTTTATAGCTAATAGACTGCATCCTAGACATGGCATAGCCCTACCACTAACAAATTATCAGTAAGTGGCATTGGCCACAACCTACCAGCTGCACTACACTACTACAAGAAATAGGTTCTAGGCCATGCTGGGCCATGCCCGATCTACTACCAACTTTTATTATAATAATAAATAATAATATGTAGGTTATATATAAAAAAACAAAATTTGTTCAAAAATTGCATGTAAAATGCACTGTATATATATTTACCAAATATTCATTGATAAAAAATATAACATATACTAAAACACACTAAAAAACATAAATATTTGATGATGAAAATTTAAATATAATGAAAAATTTAATAAATGCATGTTAGTCCAATGTCACTTAATCGCTTTATCTTAAAGATGCCATAGTGAATCTTCCTAGCTTTTAAGTAAGATAGTACTTTATCTAGTCGTAGTGAATCTTTATAGCTTTTATAACTCTATCTTAAAGATGCACTATAAATGTAGTGTTACCAAATATTCAATAATAAAATAAAATTTGGAATATATGTATGTTAGTCCAATGTCACTTTATCATCCCATCTAAATTAGACTTCTATGATATGCTCGATATATAAGGGGTCAATAGTTCATATTCCATTTAGATAGCATGGAAAAAATGAATATGTATGATTTCACCAAATTAATATGTCAAAAATTTTAATATCATTATGAGACAAGATGAAACAGTAATCAATATCTAAGTATCAAGGTAGCTCACTCATATTCAATGGACCTCCTTATCTATTGCCCTTAGCTAACTAAATTAATAAGTTATTATCTCCGAATATGATATTGATGTCCATACTTGAAGGCTTACATATTATTGTAATATTTAATAAATTATAATATTATTCATAAATTCGACTATCTATTTATCGTAGTTGATTCATACAAGCTGATATATATTTTATAGTATTTTTTATACCTTTCACCTTAACTATATGATCCATATAGAAATCCAAATAATAAAAAGATATAATGGCAGACTATTATTTTAAATATTTCTTTTCTATCTCAAAAGTCATGACATTAAAATTTGGACATTCTCTATAATTGTTAAAAATAGTACTACTATTGTATATGCACCTTGGTACAATACCTGTGGCAGGAATATACAGAGATGAACACATGTTCTTCATATCATAAAATATCTTAAGAAATTTAAAAAATTAAATTATTATCTCCTAATTTAATTTGTCAATAATTATTTCACCAATTTTACTATTAATATAATTGAATATTATGTGTTTGTAGCCAACATATGAATTCCACATAAGATATGTATGATTCCAATGGTATCTGATATCCACTCGAAATTTTTTCTTTTTTAGGCATATTGATTTAGATAGAATGAAAAACTTGCATAGTCTACTATGTGTCTTAATGTATTTTATTTCATTTCATATATGTTCTAATGAAAAAGAAACTATTTTTATTTCTACTTATACTATTATGTTAATTATATGATACATATACCTAACATTAAAAATCTCATCTAAGGGTTTATCTTTAATGGTTATTACAAACATATTTATTATCATACTATTATTTATAATATTATCAAATATAATGATACAAATTTTATTTTGAACCTCATATTCACTTAAGACCCTCGACATATACTCATTAATGATAGGACCATCACGAGGTTAGAGGATCTCACAAAATTCTAATTTTTTATTTAGTTTCTACTAAGAATCAATAAAGTTGGTGATCATACATATGAATAACATGTCATCATGATTAATCCAAATATCAAATATCATGAAAATGACTCCACTTTGTATCTTAGGTTTTTAAATTTTAATTATTTTTTTATTTTATAATTTTTTATTATATCATTCCTACTAGTCGACCTAGGGATCTTATGATAAGTGGGTTAGATGTACATTTATATAAGATAAAATAGTCTAGGATCCTCCAAAAATATAATCAAAAGACTCATACTAGTAATGAATTTTGATATATCAAGGTAAATAAATGGGGTTAGTGAACTTGAAGTTCATCTAACTTCAAAGACAATGTTGCTTAGTTGGGTTTGCATGGGATCCAATGCATCATATTTTTTGGTATATTATTTGGCATGTCTCTTGAGGTATCCAATAACACTAATAGATATATATATATATATTACAATATATACACTATATCAAATCTTCTTTGATACTCCTAAAATTTTTACTTTTAATTCTTTTAAAATGTGTCTATATTATTGAAGTTTATTTATTATTAAGTTTTTTAGGTGTATGGGTCAAGGTTGACCTATGACTGTGAGATAATCTAGTCTTAGACCTTTTGGTCAAGTTTTCATTATCTTCCTCTATCCAAACTTTATTTTTTAATTTTACAAAGATCATGAAAAATTACTTTGCACAATATGTTCAACTTAATTTTTACTCTACCTTACCTTCCTTAGTTCATACATCAAAAAACTATATCATACTTGACATCTCTATATCATTATGAAATAGGTTTAGGAAAGATTATATTAGTTAATCCTTGATCATATATAAAATGCACTAAGTGAAGAACTTACATTTATAAAATATTTTGACCAGACCTAATGAAAGAATCAAAAAGGAATTGTTGTTGAGGATGGAGCCAAAGTGTTAGAATTGTTTTTGCCTTTTAATCAAGTTGTATTTAGGTTTTGACCTTGTATGCCACCACGGACAGACAACACATAGAGAAGTTCTGAGAAAATTGACACATATTTGAGAACTCAAGTAGGAATTTCATCTAGAATGATAGAACATAGAGAAGGAGATGGGCGGGGTTGGGGTGTGAAAAATTATTTAACCTATGGGACTGAAAAATTCAAGTAGCGTTAGGAAAGATATTTGGATGACGTAAATTTTTGCCCACACCATTGATTTGACACTTGATTGCTAATGAGTTATTTTTATGAAGTGATTTCACTAAATATGAAGTAATTATTGGAAATGATGCGTAATGGTAATTTTGTGAATAAAAATATTGATTATGTCTTTGTCTTTTTAAATTATATGGTTAAAGAATCAAAAGGTTGGGATGGGCATAATGGTAAAGAGATAAAAATATAAACCACATCTTGGTGCAAGATATGAAGCATGAATAACGTAAATGATGAGTTGGATATTTGATCTAGACTACCTTCCTTGGCTAGAAGACCATAGGACTTGGAAGTTAGCACGAAATATGATACAAAAATAGTGAGAGCCCACAACAATGCTTAATTTGTTAACCAAGTGGGCATGTGGTAGAGTGCCCTCCCAATTTTGCAAAAAGAGAGATGTCCCAAGCTAAGCTAATAAAATTGGGATTTTTAAATAATTTGATAGTTTTTCATATGGTAACACTTATAACTCAAGTTGGAGAAATTATATGAATTTTTCATTGAGAAATAATCAAAAAACATTTTTCTTCAAATATACTAACTCTTCAACAATACTTATTGGCATAACAAGTAAATTTGTAGCCAAATTTGAAATTATCAATAATTAGACCAATTAGATGATTTACAACATGAAAAATAAATTCAACAAAAAAAGTGGACAGCCAACAAATTCATCTTAACTATAAAAATAATAATATCAAGTACCATATTTCCTATATTATCTTTACAATTAAGTGCAAGAAAAAAAAAGTTTCCTGCTCAACTTTTACTAAATCCTAAAATTATTCTTGAGGTGGGTATCTCAAATGAATACTTTATAAATATAGATGAAGGGAAACCTTTCATGACTTTAAGAAGTAGGAAGCAAGTGAAATGGATGCTGCCTCAACCACATGCTAAAAGTGAAGGGAAAAGACTAGACAAGTAAAATCAAGTAATTGTGAACTGATGAAGTCTTTTTTGTAATAATGCAACTACTTGGTTTTGTAAGTGCTTTCAAATTGATGGAGCTCTTTGTCTATAAATGAAAATTGTAACCCAAGTTTGCGGCAACTTGAGAATTTTTTTAAGTACTAGTGACACTCTTTGTCACCATGATTTCCTTTCTTTCTGATTCCACATACTATGATTTTGCTACCATAATCTTGTTAGCCTAAACCAAGAGCTAAAACTTAAAATAAATTATATCATGCAAATATATCACATCATGATATAATTATTTTTATTTCCTTTCTCCTCTCAAGCAACACATTGTTAGTCCTTTCTTTCTAATTCCTCTTTTTTATTATTTTCTATTTTTTCTCTATTTTTCTTTTTCTATTTTATTTCATATGTTATTCTATTTATTTCATTTATTTCTTTCATTTTTATTTTTTTATAATTGTTTTCATTCATTTATGTGCTTCATTTTTTTAAGAAATATAATACAAATAAATAAACTTAAAATAAACTATTTCGTGCTATAACAACACACCATGATATAATCATTTTCCTATTATTTATTTCCCAACCAGTTCAACATCATCCTAAATGATGCATAAACAAATACAAAAAGAAAGGAAAATGATCATAAAATATATAGTAGGTGCTTGAGATCAAAATATAAATCCTTGGGAGGAACATAAGTATGTTGCACTAACCTAACAAAAATAGTGCTAACTGCTACCCGACATAGTCTCACTCCTCATTGATATGTACTACCAAAGAAAAATATCAAAGATTCCGCTATAAGGAGTCTTTTCCTCATATTACGGTATTTCTAGAAAGCCATACTACTCAAAGATTGTGTAGATCAACCTCCAAATAATAGATATTTAGTTGTATGCTACAGTATATTTACATACACTGTATGCACAAATAAAATGTGGCAGCCATTATAAAATGTGTAGGGCAAAACCAATTCACCTTAATTATTCAAAAAAGTACATCTAGGATGATATCAATATAATGTGTAACATAATGGTGAAGATACCTATTAGAGTGAATAACTTAGTCCATTAATAAATAATGTGATGACAATACTCTCATCAAAATATAACTAGATTGTACATTCCCTTGGTATATTGTTTCTACCATCCAAACATGTATATATTTCATTAAATCATTGAATTGTCAATAGTAAAAGTGTTGTAATGGTATCCTCTTGAAACTTGCCACTCATTCTACATATGATTTATCTTACCTTTCATTTATAAAGATGAGATACCCCATGGAAATTCATAATCTCAATGTGAGGGTTATAAATTTTCCCATGAAGTATAAAAGCTTCCAAGAAACTTCAATTGGATAATTGAATTGTGAACATTCCATATGAATAAATATGGTAGAAGGCTTAGGTTCAATGATTATTATCTTCAATATGGACTCAAGTCATTATCATCCATATCAATCTTTGCAAGTTGGGAGGTGACTTGGTAGATGAAAATTGTGAACTTTCCCCTTTCCTAAGTGATTTCACTCTCTTATGTGATTGCAAGTCTACATAATTGAATTGCATTTTTTTTTGCCTTTGCAACCTTGTGGAATCATGAATAATATTTTTATATTGGCCCTAATGTTAGTGGCAATGGCGGACTTGATGAATCAACACTAGAACCATCAATTAGATCTACTTCACCAGTTCATTTGATCAGTATCCACCATGTTTTAGTCATTTCAAACAGACCCGCTGTATATAAGGGGTCTTGTGAGAAATAAAAATATATATATATTTTTTATGAATGTTTTTATTTATGCAAGTGCTCAAAAAAATATGAAAATTGTGCACTTCTAGAATGCTTATATTTTTCACAACTAGTGAAAATGCTACTATAACGACTTTCAAATACTCCTTAATATTCTTGTAGAATTTTTGAAATAGAAAAAGAAAACTTCTGAAAATTTCTCTTCTTTTTTCTTTAATTTTTGTAGGAGTGTGTGAAATTTATAGTTCATCATAAATTCTAATAGGTTCAATTATTTTCACAAGAGGTTGTGAAAAATATCCAGTGACAAAGTTTAATAAATCTTCTTTATTTTAGAATTGCTTGTGAAAATCCTAAAGTAGCATAAGTTCATATGACTCTTTCATTTCCAAATTATTTAGTATCAAAATTTCAAAAGGCATCTTCAATTCACAAGTGTTTGTGAAATTTCTTCAATGAAATTGTCTACTATCCATAACTAATTTAACTTCACAACTACTTGTGAAAACATCCTGAGAAAATACCCATTCACCTAGGGGTCTTCTCTATTTGGAAGCTACTTGTGAAAATTATTCAATTTACTTCCAGTTATCTAGAATGCAAAATGGCTTCACAATTGCTTGGGAAAACATTCTATAGTGAATTGTCTGATTCTTCATGCTTTGTGATATAGAACAATGTTAAGATGATTTTTCAATAGGAAGGAAGAAAGAACGGGAAGGTTTTTGGAAAAGAATAATCTCCCCCTCTTATTCATTCCTCTTCCCATTTAAATAAACCCAATACATAACAACTAACAACTACATCTATTTACTAGGAAAAATAATAGACCACTAAAAAGATAACCGACCACTTACCCACAACCAACACGTAAACCGACTAAACAAACTAACACATATTGACCAACTATGCACACCAAGTTTGCCACATACATGACCCACGTAAAGGCACACATCAAGTTCCTCCCCCTAAAGATCCCTTGTCCACAAGGGAAAAATTAGGATAGGCACGCGCAAACCGCCAAGCGTTCTCCCATGTGGCATCTTCAATAGGGGCACCCTTCCATTTAATTAAAACTTCTGTCTTTGGACGGTATTTTCCTTTATGAATGATGCGACGGTCCAAAATGGCCTCTGGTTTTGGCATGACAGTTGAATCATCAGAAGTTGGTGGCAAGTCAGGTGAAGCAATGGGAGTGACTCCTAAGTGTTTCCGCAGCATGCTAACATGAAAGACATTGTGGATGCGAGAACCGACAGGCAAATCTAAGCGATAGGCGACGGTGCCGACACAAGCCAAAATTTGATACGGGCCATAAAAGCGTGGAGATAACTTGAGAGAAGCACGAAAGGCCACTCAAGATTGACGATAAGGCTGTAATTTGAGATAAACCCAATCGCCAACTGAAAATGTGACGTCGCGTCGGTGCTGATCGGCATGACTCTTCATATGATCATGCGCCTGATGCAAATTGTGGCGTAAGTCTCGCAAAATAGAATCTCGGTCCTTCAAATAAGAATCCACTGCTGCAACTTGAGTTGTGCCAGGAACATAAGTAAGGAGGGAAGGGGGGGCATGCCATAAACTGCTTCAAAAGGAGACATCTTAGTGGAAGAATGAACAGAGGTGTTATAGCTCAATTCGGCCCATGGAAACCACTCTTGCCACCTCCGTGGTTGACTTCCAGCAAAGCACCGCAAATATTGTTCGAGAATTCGATTAACCACTTCAGTTTGGCCGTCGGATTGAGGATGATAGCTAGAACTCATGCAGAGCTTTGTGCCGCTCAGTTGAAAAAGAGCCTTCCAGAAAGAACTAATAAAAACTCAGTCTCGATCACTAACAATGGAAGTGGGGATGCCATGTAGTCGCACAATATGAGAGATAAAAGTCTTTGCTACGAGGAGAGCAGTGTAAGGGTTTGAGAGCCCAATGAAGTGGGCATATTACGGAGAAAGTTTTATGGAAACACGAGGCAAGAATGATTTTTCTCCATCACTATAAATAAAAACAAGCTACTATAGATAATTATTTCTCCATCACCAAGCAAATTCACACAACACTCAGCATGTCTATTATTCATTTTTATCATCTCCTTTTTCTTCATTTTTCTAATGTATTGCTAGTCATTCTCCATGCTATCTCTTGCTTTTTTTTGTTTTATTTTTATTTCTTGTTCTTTTATTTAGAAAAACAAACAAAACACACAAAAAAAGGACATGATGGACTCATTGCTACTACAAGGCTACATCAAATTTCTTGGGGAGGGTTAAGGAGTGATAATTTTTTTTTGTCTTGAGTAAATAGTCCATATAACTTCAGTTGTTGCTAATTCACTTTCAATGATTTTTTAATCTTCTATCTATTATATCCAACAAACATATCTAAAATATTTTCTACCCCACTATGGACCATTCCATCTAGCATTCAAATTATCCAGGATAATATAGAGTTTTGTATTATACAGAAAAACATGTAGTCCATTTTAAATGTTTTCTTGAACACTAATTGTCTATATCTTCTTTTGAATTTTCCTTAGCAACTCTCACGTTAAAAAAATATTATTTTTCGTATCACCCAATTAATTGAATTTTATAAAAATCTATTTGTTTCATCAACCATTAAATTGAAATTTAATTTTCATGTTGCCCACCAAATTTTATGTTCACTTCATAGGCAAATAAAAAAATTTTTGATGCACCAATAGGTAAGGGTACATTCCCCAACTATTTATAAAGATTGTTTGATAAGTTATTGTATCTTTATTATAATATCAAAACTTATTATTTGTAACATACCATCAAATGTTCATTGGGTGATTGTATACATTCAACAGAAACTCATAAGCATATGGGTCAAACCAGAGATTCTAAGACTTCTATTATACCTCATTGAATCTATCTCCAATATTAGACTAAATTAAGGATTATGGTTTATGTAATTGTGATTTATATGACCTATGAAAGGTTTTTTGAATAATTGATGTATTTGATTTATGTTATAGAATGAAAATTGATGAAGATGGTAAATAAATATAACTTGAATTAAAGATTTGACTATTGGTGAGTTTATATATATTATCATGATAGATAGTGATAGGTAAACTATGATGATCATTTATATATATAGTAGAAAGGCAAAGGAAGTGATAACTCTTCTGGCCATGATATGAGAGATAAACCTATATATTAAATCTTAAAATTAGGATATGTTAATTATTATGAGTATGGTATTCATAAAATTAAAAGTATAAATAATTTTATATGTTACTCCATTGTACACATCATAGAAAACTAGTTATCAATTGATGTAAATATTTTATAGAATATTCTTCTATGTGTTTCATTATTAATATGGATGTCACATTGATGTAATTTTTTATGAGTCTATATGATATATTTGAGTAGTTATAACTCACAAGGTGGTGATATCCCTTTGAGTTGCTTTCTCTCATATTGTTCCTACTAATGAGATTTAAAATAAGTATATGTTAATTATGCAAGTAATGTGCTTATGAAGTCAAAAATACATATGAAGTAGCTATTAAGTGTAATTGATGAGTTTCTTAAAAGGTATAGACTTATGAATAACTCTCATATAGAGATAAATTATTATCTTGATGGTAAATACTAAGTGGACAACTATGAGGGGACCATTATTAGGATAGACTCATTAGTGATAACCACATTATATATCATTAGGAAAAAAAGACATTCTACAACAATCTAACATTCATTCCCTATTCAAATTCAACACAAATCAAATTATTAGAACATGCATCACACTAATCAAGTAGACAACCCCTAGGATCTAAGAGTCATCCCAAAAAATTCTCATCTACTAGAATTGTGTTGTCTCACTATTGATTGATCAAAATACTAATATAATTTATATATCATCTATATCTAGATGGTATTCCTCTTTACTACTTGTAAGATTCATATATTAGTAATTTTTTGTTAATGAGATTCTTTTGGAAAAGAACTTTTGGGATACTATCTAACAAATAAAATTGAGTAGTATAACAAAGTCACAATAAATTTTTGGTCTTATTACTAAGGATTGTTTAATTTGGTTAATCAATATTAATTGATATAATTCTTCTTAAGAAATGATAATTCTTTTTTATAAATATAGATATCATTATTTTGATAATTTTCTCAGATTCACTAGCTTGTCCTATTATCTTGTTTGAATTGTAGAAATGCTATATTTTGTATTTTTTATGAGCAGAAGTTATGGAAATGAGCTAACCCTTTATGGACCTAGAAATTAAGAGAACCATGAAATATATTTTGAAAATAGAAGCTTTCCTAAGGAAGCTTGAAACCCAATATGAGAACAATTAGAATTGAGAGACATTGTTTATCAACCTGATCGATAATTATTTGGATATTTGGATGCAACTAATGGAACTAAATTATTTTGAGTTAAAGTTTAGTTTGATAGCAATAGTTCACATGCACCAATATAGTGATAAAATATTGGAGGATCATAATAGTCATGTCACAATATTTTTGGAGCTACATGACATAGTAAATATAATATGAGTCTATTTTAAGGATATTGGAGCTACATGACATAGTAAATATTGGAGGATCAATCTTGATGCAATAATGTTATGTCTATTCTCATTCTCATTAAGAGATAAGACACATTATTAGTTCCAATGCTTATCTCATCACTCCATAGAATGTTTGGATGAACTTGGGTAGGCCTTTCTTACTAAGTTTTTTTTTTCTAAAATCACTTCTCAATTACGAAGCAAGATAAGATAGTTTCAACATGATGAACAAAAGACTTTATATGATACTTGAGACTATTTTAAGGAGTTGTTAAGGTGGTTCCCTCAGCATGAGTTTGAATTATGATTTCAAGACCAAACTTTTCACAATGGACTACATTATATGACAAGGTGTACAATTGATATGGCCGTATATGAAAGAAGATAAGGTTGGGTATTGGAGTTGGATTAGTTCATCCACAACTAAAGAAAAAATTGAGGTTTTTCTAAGGAAGCTTTATATCTAAAAGGAGAAGAGAAGAGGATTAGGAAAAGTCACTATTTTGAAACCATGCGAAATGATGAATTTAGATCTTATTTATCAAATATAGAAAGCCAATATATTATAAACACAAGGGTATTTATTTTGATCCAATAATAATGTCTCAATACATTATCAACTAAAGATGAGAAATCACTAAACTTTTCATATGAATGTTATAAAAGTGGACTATAAATTTTTGGGCAAGCTTTGTGAAATATGTATGAATTCTATATTAATGAGGATAAAGTTCGAATTGTTAACCTTTAAGAAGAGAAGAAAAGTGGAAAATAGAAAAAAGTATAAATGTTATATTTAAAAAACTAAACAAGGAGAAATGCTCACTAAGATACTCAGATAGAAAGGATTGAAGCGAGATTGGATCACATATGGTAATAAGAAGTATAGAGAATCAAATTTGAGAATTGATATTATTGATGAATCAAAGATGAGTTAATAAATTTCCAAGTGATACTAAGGCAAACCAAACACAAAAAATTACATATTGATATTGCTTTGAAGAAGAAATGAGCTAGAGGGGCAATAAATAGAGCAAGATGAATTTGGAAATTCTAAAACTGATAGTGCCGTAAATTTTTCAAAAGTCATGGCTCTCATTGAAAATTTCATAAAATTCATGGCTCCCATTTTGAATTTTTCCACTTATGAAGATTACAACACTGTGACACCTTCCAAAATGATAACTCAAGTAGTAGTACAAGCCCAACTTCTAGCCCTATCTATGAATGAATGAAGCAAATAAATAAATGAGCAAATAGAAGTAATCCATAGTTTTGGAAAGAAAAGGTATATTAGAATGAAACTATCTATAAGTTTATGATGAATTTTCTATTTATACAATATTTTAGGAAGGATAAATTATATGAATAATTTGAAAATTTTTTAAAAACTAGAAGTAAATATATTATTTATCAAAGCTCTAGCTCAAATACTAATTATCAAAGCTCTAGCTCAAATACTAAATTATATAAAATTAATGAAGGATATCATGAATATTAAGAGAAAGTTGGAAATGTATGAGACCATAAATATGACTAAGAAATGTAATACAATTTATTTAATAAAAACTTCTAAAAAAATTGAAGAATTTCAGAAGTTTTACTATACCTTGTACAATATAGGATCAAAAATTTTACAAGGAATTATGTGACTTGAGATTAAGTGTTAATTTAATGCTCTTGTCAATTGCAAGAAAGTTGAGTGTCAAAAAAATTACTCTAACCTATCTTTTACTCTAAATGGTATATCAGATAATCAAGTACCCGGATGATATTATCGAATATGTTTTCGTTAAGGTTGATATCTTTATTTTTCTAGTAGCTTTATTGTGTTTGATATTGAGAAAGATCATTATGCACCAATAATCTTGGGATGATTGTGTTTAGCTACTAGACAAGTCATTATTGATGTTAAGAATGGGGAGTTAACTCTTCATGTTAGTGAGAAGTAAGTAAAGTTTAATCATTAGAAAAGCTTATGAGGTCTAAAAGATGATGAGATGGGTATTCGTGAGTAGATAATCTTTTCCTTATGGCAATGCAACAAAAAATCAACATTGAATGGAAAGATTTTGTAAAGAACTACTGACTAAATGAATTTAAGAGTGATGTTATGAAATTATAACTTTAGAGCTATAAAAGTGATTAAGATGAGGAAAACAACATAGAAGGTCTATAATAGAGTTGTAAAAATGGTAAAGATGAAAAAAATAATTACTATGAGGTCACAACATTTTCAAAGATGTGATTTCAGAGGAATCTGATATAGACAACTTCAAGAAAGTCTATGAAACAAGTGAGGAAGATACAACTAAGATAGAATTTTTGAAGGATTTGAATAATGACAACCAAGATCAAGCACAATGCCATGATGTTGGTGTTACAAGATGAAATTGTCCATCATAAGATCAATGAAAAAGCAATGGTCATGCTTTGTGTCATGAATTTAGGGTTACAAAAAAAAGAGCCAAAAGAAGCTTAAAGAAAAAGCTATGGTCATGCTCAACACTGAGACGTAAAAAATACAAGAAGAGAAGGGGAAAGTTAAATCCAAGGAGGAAGTTGTTATATTCCTTAAAGTCATGGTATATAAGGAATAAAGGGCCAGGGGAGGAAGTACCACTAATAAAAAATCAATAGAAAAAATAAGAAAGAATAAAATAAAAATACACATAGAAAAGCTAGCTTGTAGGCAGAGATCACTGATGAAGGTGAGAAGATAATGATGGTTTAGCTATGGATATTAAACATATTTATCCTTGGTAGGCAACCTAATATTTTTTTTGTATGTGTAATGTAATAAATATCATATACCCATCACATGAATAATTATACACACCTAACTTACCCATGAGTAAAGCTAAGAAACTCAAACCCCACCATGACAATCAATATATTCATGAAAAATTGCTCCATTATCTTAAGATACTATGGCACACAAGTTTAGTCAAAGAGAAAAAACATTTTGTTTGAGATGAAGTATAATATTTTTTCATTGAGTGGGATGATATTGCTTAGGTATGAGTAATAGTTTTAGTGTATGAGTATGTTTAATATGTAAAATATAAAATATTCTTGTTTATTTTAGGTGATATTAGGTGATGTATAAGTAGGAAAATGAACCATAATTGGATTGATTTCATAATCATAGAGTTTTGGTAAATTTTGATGAATCGTCATAAAATTGATATGTTTTGGAGGTAATTGATGACTTGGTGATGTATAGTTTATGAAAATAATTTTGGAATCCATTCTTGGCTAAAACTCTACTTATTTAGTTGTGACAATTTCTATATGCTACAATTCTAACACCTCACTAGTACAATCCTTCAACTATGTAATATATTACATTTGACTCTGATATTTTCGTGGAGTTATTATCATATTTATCTCATAATAATTAAATAATTATGATATTAATTTTATGTCATCATAATAACTATCCCTTTGGTGCTAAAATTCTTAGTCATGTTTTAATGTCATGACTTTATTTTTACTAAGGCTTTGTATTCATAAGTTAGAGCTGTGACCTTTTTCCAGTCATGAATTTTGGAATACAGAAAGTTATAGAACCAAAACTACTCAGGACAAAGCCATAATATTTATTTAGCACCGTGAATTTTGAACACATAATACCATAGAGAGTATTTCTTGAGCATGACCACTTCCCAAGGCCGAAACTCTTGCCCTCATGAGAAGGCAAAGCCATGAGTTATATTTATGAGAAAATTACCGAAGTTGTGATCATTTCTAGCACCAAAACTATTTAATACATGAGAAAGACTAATGTCAAAGTTATTTTCATTTTCAATACCATGACCATTTTATACAATAAAAATATCAAGTCCAAAGTCATGATCATTCCCAGTACCATGACAATTTGATACGTGAGAAAGATTATAGCCAAAGTTGTGACTATTCTCAATATCACGACTATTTGATACAAAAGAAAGGCCAAAGTCAAAATTATGGTCATTCCCAACACCATGATTTTGTGTTATAAAGACAAAAAACACATGTCATGAGTACTTCCCAATGCTTCAACTTTGTATTATAGAATGATTAGAAGATATTCCAAAACTATGGTCACTTTATAGAGTCTCCACATTGAGCTCAAGAGATTAAATCCAAAGTCATGATATATTCCTAAAGCTGCGACTTTAATAAAAGTGCATAAAAGAAGAGAGAGGACATATTTTAGAAAAATAATTCTCAATTTTTTTATTAATTTCACAATACCAAAATTAAAGCATACAGCTACCCTAAAATATATGAGCAAGTAAGTAATGAAATACATAAGCTAAACTCTAGAGTTGGGGGGAACAACTCTCAAACCTTTCTCTCTAGGGCGGATTCAAGAAATCAACCAAAATAGCATGAGATTAAGGTTTGTATCCTAGATTCTCATGATATTTTTGATTTATACTGTAGAATGGAAATTGATAGATATGATGATTATATAAAACTTAAATTAAAGATTTGACTATTAGTGGGCTTGTTCATATTTTTATGGTGAATGGTAAGGCTCACTCGCATATATGGTAGGAAGGATGTGACAGCTCTTTTGACCATGATACATGAAATAGACTTATATATTAAAACATAAAATTGTAGTATATTAATCATTATGAGTAAGATGCTTATGAAGCCAAAAGCATAAATAATTTTATATCTCACTCCATTATACCTGTCTTAGAAGAACTAGTTCTTGGTAGAAATTTATTTTTTTATAGAATATTCTTCTATTGGCTTGACCTTATAAGAGGATGATATGTAATCTTAATGATATGCATGAGTGGTTGTAACTAATTAGGCGGTGATAGCTCTTTGAGTTGCTTTTACTAGTATGGTTCCTACTAGTAAGATTTAAGGGAAGCAAATATTAATTATATGAGTACGATATTTATGAATCTGAAAGTATAAATACTTATAAATAATATTAGTTCTTGTTCTTTATGATACATAAGCATGGAGAAATATTAGTTCTTGTTCTTAATGATACATAAGCCTGGAGGATAAGAATATACACAAAAAAACTACCAATGATAGTTGAAAAGTTACCTAAATGTTATAAAATTGTGAATAACTCTTAAGTCGAGATAAATTATTATCTTGGTACTAAATGCATCAACATTAGGACAAACTTAAGGGTGCTTACTATCTTGCTTACCATCAGAAAAAATAGACATTCTATAATAATCCAATCTTTGTTATTTATCCAAACCCAACATAAATTGAATTATTTGAATATGCATCATATGAGTCAAGTGGTTAAGCCATAGGATCAAAGAGTCATTCCAAAATCTCAAAATATCTTCTATTCTAGAATTGTGTTGTCTGAGTGTTGGTTGACTGAACTGATAATATAATTTATGTGGAATTGATATCTAGTTGAAAGTTCTCTATATAATTTTTATAACCTATATACTTGTTGATTTTTGTTGATAAGATATACTCACCAATAAGCTTTTGAAATACTATCTAATCAATAAAATTTGGCATTGTAATAAAGTATTAATAGGTACTAAATATATCTTACTCCTCTCTTATTATATGCTAGGACACATACGTGAGGTTAATTTGAAACTAATAGTAAGTGAGGAAGAAATAAGCTTACTACTTTGTATGTTGAAGCATTGTAAGATCTTTTTTTATGAAAGCAAACTAAGCCTTCAATTCTTACATTTGATATTAATGGAGGCATGATACCAATATGTCATCCATATACAATAATAGAATAATGAAATCATTTTCATCTTCAAATTTCTTGCTGTATATTCAAATGTTTGAACTAGGTCTATTGTACCCAAGGCTGACCTCCAAATCAAGTTCTTGCATATTTTAGCAAAACCTTTTAATTTGAGCATGTAAATTTCTTTTTCAAGTTCTTCATGAAGAAATACAATTTTAATATTTAATTGCTCCAAGTATAAATCAAATATAGCACACAAAGCTATCACTACACTAATCGTTGTAAGATGAACCACTGAGTAAAAAATCTTATTGAAGTTGATTTCTTCTTTTTGAGCCTATCCCGTCACCATTAATCTTGCACAAAATTATTCTAATTGATCATTCCTATCTCACTTGATCTTGTAGACTCATTTGTTAGTAATGTATTTTTTTCTATATTGTATTAATACTAGTTTTCATATTTTATTTTTGTATAGAGTTTTCTTTTGTACATTATTGTCAATCATAGAAGTACTTATTAAGCTATTTTTAGCTTCAAAAAATATTAATGTTTCTGCATTCTTTATTAAAAGATGATATGTAATATTATTTTATATCACATACTCTGAGTACGAATATGATGACCTATCATTAGTTGGTTGACTTATTCATAGAGCCTAAAACTCAACTGATTCTTGTGTCTCATGATCTAGTGCTTCCTCCATAGATATTGAAGTTTTTGTATCAAATTTTTTTCCATATGTGTAGTTATAATTTCAGAAACTTATTTTGATGTACTACCATTTTCATCTATTATTTGTAGTTAATTTTCTATAAAGATTATATTTCTACTGATAATGACCATATGGGTAGTTAGATCACATAGGTGAAGCTCCTTAACTCTTTCAACATATTCTAAGAATATACACTTTTTGGATTTTGAATCTTTGTTATTTCTTTGGTATTGTACTTCACATATATAATACATCCAAAAAATGTAAAGTAGAATGATCTATTAGCTTCTCGATCCACATCCCCATCAGCATCTCTAAATCAATTTGTAGTTGAATGTGATCAATTTATCACATAACATGTGATTTTAGTTGCTTCCACTCAAAAAGAGTTGAGTAGCCTTGTAGTCCTCAACATATCCTTTCTGCATGAATTTTGTTCATCTATCTAGCTACTCCATTTTTATGTTATATATATATATATGTGATCATGAACTATCATTTGATACCTTCTTTCCTACAAAGGAAAAGAAACTTATCATCTATATACTTTCTTCCATTATTTATTCTCAGACAATTAATCATTTTCCAAGATTCTAGTTTCACTCAAACTTTGAAGTTTTTAAAATCTAGAAATATATCTGACTTTTCCTCGATTGGATACACTCAATATCTTTTAGAGTAATCAATAATGAAAGACACCGAATACTTTTCTCCCTCCTGGGATATTTCTTGTGATTCCCATATACTAGAATGAATGAAATCTAAAATAAACTTACTTCTAACAACTAATCTATTGGGCATCAATCTATGATGCTTATTAGTAATACAATATCACTAAAAGGTAGATCTACTAATTTGAACCCTAGAAGTAACTTTCTATAAAAGAAAATCTTAAAACTTTATTTTGACATATGGCCAAATTTGAGATGTCACGTCATCATTGACAATTTTCCTTTATTAATTGATGCAACACATGCATTAGCTTTCTATATAATTTTCCCTTTAAGCATGAATAAATGTGCTATAATCTTTTCTACCTTCATAACCACAAGTGCATCTCTCATAATTTTTATCATATCATTCTTATCATGGGTCTTTCATCCTAGACAATACTAATAATTTTCAAAGCATGATTATCACTCATGTATATAGAACCTCATGAGATTGGTTCATAATTGTGGAACCATTCTCTTTGAGATGTCATATGTCATGATGCTCCCGAGTCTAATAACTAGACTTTAGCAAACTACTTTCTACTTTCGGGTATTATTGTCACCTTATTTTATAAGTAATTGTTATCATTATTGATAGTTGCTACATTCTATTGAATATCTAATGACTTACTATCCTTACTTTTTCTTATACCAACAATCTATTCTGAAGTACTCTTTTTTTCATAGTTGTAGTTCTAAATATTCTTCTTACTTTTTGATTTTGAACTACCATAATTTTAACTTCCACTAGGGACATGTTATATTGACCTTCCTTGTATCAATGTCAAAGCTTAAGCTTATTATGAACATGCATGTTATCCTCCTTTTCTTGCATCTACTTTTTTCTTCTAAGATAATAGTTACAATATCATCGAAGAATAGATAATTCATAAGGCCATTGTTCATTAGGTTGATGATAAGTTGATGAGAAGAATCAAGTAGAATTTGATGTCGAATCTCAACACATTAAACTTTTTATATTTTATGATCCATCATAGTAAGTTGAGAAAAAAGCATTCAATGTGTTCATATGGTTTGCTACTATTGTGGATTCCATCATTTGAAAAGTGTAGTAGTCTTCTATTTAAGAAGATCTTGTTATAAAGTTACTTTGCCTCTTACAATCTTATGAGAACATCTCAAATTTCTTTTATCATATTCTTTTATGTCATAATAGATAATACTTCATCAGCTAATGTCAAATATTGATTAGAAATTTCATTACCATCTATCTCATTCTACTTATCTTTAGTAATCCTAGTTGATATTTTCCAATTTTATCTAAATAATTATCATTTCTCAAATTTATATTGATTTTCATTTTTCATAATAAAAATTACTCCCGTTAAACTATTTATACTTTAAATTTTTTTATAATTTATTTCACTTGTATAGTAAAAAATACACAAGAATAATAATAACTATTTGTGTTAATATACCAAAAAAGTTACCAGGTAAGTAGAAAAGTACAATACCCTTTTAAAAATCATAGACATTTAGGCTTTTATCACTGTTTTGATATAAATTTTATAGACATGCATTAACTATAAAAGGTACTATTTTAAATCTTACCTATGATATCACTAATATAAAAATATAACCCACATGAATTTCTGAATTATTAAAATAGAAAATAAACAATAATTTAAAATATAAAATTCAACCTTAAACCAATAAAATAAATAATAAAATAAATAAAATATAAGCTAAATGATTTTTGGGATTGGGATGCATTACAAAAAGGGAAATTCTTCTTTTATAGAAAAAAAATCAGAAATCCCAAATGAATTTCTGAAGTAGGGAAGGTGAAATTTAACCTAACCACTTTAAATGCACACTTTGATGTTACATTCATTTTCATTTTTCTACTTCTCAAATGGTTTTGACTTTCCTCCAATAGTCCAACTTGAGATAACAATTAAGATCTTGGATGCTTTATTCATCTTATAACAACAATATCATAATAGCATACTATTAATCAATCTTGATTGGATTTTCACTTGAACTTCCCCCTCGAGGAACTTCTCAAATTCATTTGAGATTTTGTTCAAAACTTCTTGTTTTATTATATAATATTAGGAGACATGAGTCTTAACATATAAAACTTTATATTGGAAATCTTTTGGGGAAGATGTTCTAGCTATTCATCTTTTTTTTGATAGTATTCTTCATGTTGTCCACTATTTGATTGGATTAATTATTGCTTACCTATAAATTCTCTAACTACATTTCTGAATTCCATCACTATTTAATTCATGGGTGAGGATTGTTGAGTAGTTCTATAGTTAGAATATAATTATAGTTTGTAGTTACTACATGAAACGTTAGGGCAGTTCTTCATAAGAGTTGAAAAGCACTCATTCATCACATGTTCACCTTGTTGATAAGTGGAGCATTGTGGTGGAAGGTCACTCATTATCATTGGATCTTTATGCCTCCTAATCTCCATGTCCATTACATGTCTACCATTTCACTTGAAAAACACTCATTCATCAATTAGAATAATTATGGATTAATTTCACAACTTATAAGTTTTTGTGAATTTCTAAGAATAGTCATTAAATCAATAGGTTTTGTAAGTGTTTGACTAAGGGGTAGAATATGGAGTCTTACATAATTTGGGCATTCAATTTTTGTCAAAACAATACCTAATTGGTCATGGAAATTTTTGTATATTATGAACCTACCAACTTGTTAGGGCAATCTTTCTTCTGAGTGATATATTCTTTGTGGCATTAATATTATCATGGAGGCATAATCATATTTATATTGCAAAATTTAAATGAATGCAATTTTTATGTTGCGCCAACTAAAAATATTATAGAGCTAAAAATCACAAGCATGTCTTTGCACTGTGACTTTATCTTTTATATTACTCAGTGGTCTCAAGTCATCACCATGACTTTTGGGATATAAAATATTGTCGAGGTAATATCTTGATTATGACTATTCCCCAAGACTGTGACTCTTATCCTCAAAGGATGGCAAACCTATTATACTTATATTTGTGCTAATTTCTAGTGTCATGATATCTTTGTAGTGTCATGAAAATATGATATATGATAGAAGTGAAAGCTAGTATCATGACCACTCACAATGCCACAAATACTTGAAAGGATAATATTTGTGTTATGTCCATTTCTCATAGTGACAATATGATATCTTTGTAGTGCTATGACAATAAGATAATTGAAAGGATAATTTTTGTGTCATGTCTATTTCTCATTTCCATGGCTTTAAGATGCATATGAGAGACCTTCTTAGTCACATGACCATTTCCCAATGCCACAACTATATTATGATATGAGAGGCTATTCACAATGCTATAGCCTCTCCAAGCATCGTGGCCTTTTATGAAGAACAAGAAACATGGATACATGACTCCTTGATCACTTTACAATATCATGACTTTGTGTTACAGAGATATTAGGCCTAAGTCATAGATATTGCCCTATGTCATGACTTTGTGTTACAAAAAGATTAGAAATATTTTAGAATTATAACCATTTTATAGAGTTGTGATCCCAAGCTTAAAAGATAAAGGCCAAAGTAATACTTTTTTTTCTCAACGTAATGATTTCCTACTTAAAAATAATATAAAATTACTCTTGTATAAAAGAGGAAGAGAGAGAAATTATAGAAATCTATTTATTTCTTCTTCTTCTTCCTATATGTAACAAGCAAGGACATAGTGTATCTACCAAATCCTGGGAGTGAATTTCACACTCCCTAAGGGATCCATAAGCAAGAAAAAGATATAAGACTTAATGTTAATCTTTAGAGTTAGGGGGTGTGGCTCTTAAACCCCCCTCTCTAGGCTAGATTTACAAATTTCTATCAAAATAGTATGCAATCTTAAGTTTGTGCATCTGGGTTGAAGTGATGTGACAAATATTTTTTTATTAATTGATATGTTTTAATTTATGTTGTATTATGGATATTGATGGATTAGTGATTTAATATAACTTGAGCAAGTATCTCAACTAATGGTAGATTTGTGTGAGATTTTCATGATAGGTGATGATAGGTAATAATAGGTAAATCATGAAGCTCAATCATGCATATAGTTGGAAGGAAGCAACATCTCTTCTGACTATGATGAGTGAGATAAACTCATACATCAAAACTCAAAATTTGGGTATGTTAATTGTTATGAATATAGTACATACTTTTAAATGTACATGTCTTGGTAGAACTAGTTCTCGACTAGGTTGAATTTTATATAAAACATTCTTATAAGGGGTTTACCTTTAGTATGTAAGTAACATCATCACTGATAAGAATAGTGATAAATAATCTTTAGGATAGACACGAGTATATTATGAGTCATAAGATGGTGATATCCCTTGTGAGCTATTTTTACTAATGGTTTTCACTAGTAAAATTTGAGGGAAGCATATATTAATTGTGTGAGTATGATACTTACAAAGTCAAAAGTATAAATGCTTATAAATAATATTAATTCTTAGTCTTTATGGCACCCGATGCCAAATAATAAGAGTGCATAAAAAATAATCACTAAGGATAGTTGATGAGTTGCCTAAAAGGTATGAGATTATGAATGACTCTCAAGAAAAGATAATTTGTTTATTTTAGTAGTAATGTACCGAGGGGACAACTATGAGGAACTTACATTAGGATAGTTTGAATGGTGATAACTACCTAACATGCTATTAGGATAAGGAGTCATTGTATAATATTTCAATATTTATTTTGTATCTAAACATACTATAATTCAAGCCTATTTGAATTTACATCACATAAATTAAATGAACAAACCCATAGATCCAAGATTGATTCAACAATCTGAATATCTATTTTACTATAATTGAGTTGTCTCACTATTGAATAATTAAACTATCGATATAATCCTTATGAAATCAATATTTAGACCAATATCCTCTTTACAACTTAATTACCTATGCACTTAATGAGATACACTTGTAAATGAACTTTTGTGATACTACTTAACTAATAAGATTAGACAGCATAACAAAGTCATTGTTAGTTTTTGGCACTATTGTTAGAAATTGTTTAGTTTGATTAGTCAATATGAATTATCAAAATAATTTTTGTAAATAGATAATTCCTTTGCATTAATTAATATTTGTTGAGTTTGATAAATCTTCACACATCTAAATGCTAAGTCTTGTTAACTTGCTTGAATTTGATAGTTATGTTTTGGTACTTTATTTGTATTTTTTCATTTATTTTCATTTTAAGCACCCTTTATGAGCTAAAGCTATGGGACCAAGCAAACTTCTCTAGGCATAGAATTAAAAGAACTAAAAGAGAAATTAATAGACAAAGATATGATAAAGAGCCTATGGATGGAACTCGTAGTAATAGAGAGTCCTAAAGTAGTAATGGATAAGCTATCCAATAAACCATCCACCATCATACTCTGGAATGCTATTAAAGGCATATGATGATGGATAATAATTCAGGTATTCGATTGTAATCAGTGAAATTAGACTACATTGAATTAAAGCTGGATCTTATAGCAATGGTTCAGTATCACCTATATAATAGAAGAATATTGGGAAATCCTAATGGGCATGTTATGATATTTTTGGAGGAATGCGATACAACAAAAATGTATGGAGTTATCCCTAACACAACAAGGTTATGTCTATTTTCATTTTCATTAAAAGATATGAGGAACCAACATTAGGATATTGGTCCCAAGTACATGGTGTTGGTTCCAATATTTACATGATGAATCCATTGAGTGTTAGTATGAACTAGTGAGGGCCTTTCTCACTAGTTCTTCCTGCCACAAATTACTTATCAATTGTGGAGGGAGATAAGTCAGTTTTGGCAAAATGAGCATAAGTTTTTATATGATACTTTGAATCATTTTAAGGAGGTGTAGAGAAGATATCCTCAACATATGTTCAAGTTGTGGTTACAAGCCCAAACTTTCTACAGTGAGATGAACTACATGATGAGTTGCATAGTTGATGCACCTATTGAAGGATTGATTATGAATAAATTAACAAAATAGGCATATTATTTATTTAAGGAACTGGCAAAAAATAACTACCAAACTTGAATAAATCATTTATTTGGGAGAAGACAAGTTGAATTATAATAGTTAATTATTATCTTTTAATAAAGTTTGACACTCATGAAGAAAAGAGAAGAGTATTGGGAGTGATCACCATTTTACATCCATATGAATATAGACTAAGATCATGTTTATAAAAGAAGCCAACCAAATGCAAAACAAAGGCTACATATTTTGTCCCAAGAACAATATCCCAATTATTACCATTTGAGCATGAGGAATCATATAAATTTTGTATATGGAGGATACGGAAATGGGATGTAGAATATTGGAAAATATTCAAGAAATATTAGATCTAATATGGTGAGCTATAATAATTAAGGAAGCTCAAGCTAGAATTATTATCCATCAAAGAGGAGATGACAATTTTAGAATTGAAAATGATAAATAATACCTACGACAATCAGATGGAGATTCTTGAAGTGAGAAAAGATCAAATTGGAGAGTAGACATTATTAAAGTAGGAAAAAAGAGTAAATAAACAACTAAGTGATACTAAAGAAATTCCAAAGAATTGCTCCTCTATATTGCTTAGAAGTACAGGTGTCAAATGGGTTGTGCCGAGTTGGCACAACCCATTTTTTTTAGGCCGATATGAGCTCGCGTGCCATGCCTGGCATACATGAGCCCATACCTTCCGCATCTTCAATCAGTATCTTGTGCATGCATATTAAGGAAATGACTCTTAGTGTAGTCGAATATTTGACTAAATTTGAAGAACATAAGCTTAGGTATAGTAAGTTCATGCTGAGGATCAATTTATTGCCTGCAATTATTTTATTAATAGCCTTGAGTTTGACATTCAAAGAAAGGTTAAATTGCTAGCTCCACACATTATAGAGGATGCTTATCAAAAGGCCTTAAGGCTTAAGGCTAAGAAGTTTATAAGACCCTCCTTTATTACACACATAGGTCTGTCAAAATCATAGTTTATGTCATCAAATAGTAATATTAAGCCTAATAATATTTAGAGCACATAGTTGAGTTATCATAACTCTTTTCTTGTTGCTTTTCATATCGAGTGCATGGCAAATAATCAATCAATTATATATCATAAGTGTCATCACAAGGGTCATATTGTAATTTTTTGTCCCTAACAAGTATTAACATTTGATATAGAATAGAGTAATCTAGAGGGTAAGCAAGGCTAAATTTGTGATCCTTTAGTTTATTCTGGTGATGAAGATGATCTTACTAGAAATTGTGATGTTGACGCATGTGTTGGTGTGATTCAATTAGTGTTATCCATAATGGTAGAAAAAGATAAGAAATGTAAGCGATTGATGGGGATAACTCAATAATTATGATTTCTAAGGATGCTATCAAATTATTAAATCTAAAAGTAGAATCACACTTAAATCATGTACAAGTAGCATGCGTGAATGACCATACTTTGCCTGTCACTCATTGGTGTTTAGTCCTATTCAAATGAAAGATTACCATGATATAATCTACTATGATGTGCTACCTAAGGATGTTGCCAATATTCTTTTAGGTCACCTTTGACTTAATGATTTTAATGTCACTATTGTTTGTAAAGAAAATATCTAATGCTTTAAGTACATAGGCAAGAACATTATTTCAAGACCTGCTAAGCCTAAAAGTTATACTAGTAAACATGATATCTTTAAACTTCCAAAATGGAATTTACATATTTTAAAACACATAAAGTATGATAAAGAGGGAATTGAGAGTGGTGTGTGCTTATTATCGGTTTCAAAAGAAGTTCAATCCAATTCTTCAATTATTAATATTCCTTATAAAATGAAAAATTTGCTAGATGATTTTGTTAATATGGTGCCCATTGAGTTGAATAGTGAATTATCAGATTTAAGAGACTTTCAACATTCTATAGATTTAGTTCAAAGTTCTCAACTTCCTAATCTTCCATATTACATAATGTGTATATATAGTAAAGCTATTAATAATATCATTATCAAATATAAATTTCATATCCCTTGCCATGAGGATATGTTGAATCTATTAGTTGGTTCTAGTTGTTTCTCTAACAAAGATGTTCATAGTGATTATCATCAAATTCGTGGAAAACTATGTTTAAACATAGGATTATTTGTTTGACTAGTTAGTCATGCATTGTGGTTTGTCTAATACTCCTAGTACATTAAAGAGAATCATGACCTAGATCAAGTAATCTTTCATTCAGAAATTTTTGGTGACATATATTGATGAGATATTGATCTATAGCTAATCCAAATGAGAACATTTAGAACATTTTTGGTAGGTTTTTCTTATTCTTCAAGTGTCCAAGCTTTATGTTAATCTTAAGAAGTATTCTTTTATACAACTACATATTCTTTTGTTAGTCTTTATTATGTCTAAGTATGGCATTTTGACTGATCATAAAAAGGTTAGATTGATTAAGGAGTGGCTTGAATCAAAATCTATGACTAAGACTCATAGTTTTCATGGTTTAACTTCATTTTATAGAAGAACTATTATGACTACTATCACAAAATAATGTTAAAGGGGTTCTAATGGTATAAAACTATTAGCCATGCATTCAAAAAAATCAAGGTTAGAAATAATGACGTATATGTTTACAGATATCTTGACTTCAACAAAGTTTTTGAGTTTGTTTGGAATACATTAGGTATATGTATCGAAGGAGTCGAGAGTCAAGAAGATTCTATAGCTTTTTTTAGTGAATAGACTCGACAATGATAAAAGATGATATTCTACAAACAATAAAAAGTTCTGCTATAGAGCATAGTGTTTGTTTTTGGAGGTTCTATCTATTACCTATAGAAGTTGTGTTGTTTTCTAACCAGCAAGCCTTCAAATAATAATACTCAAAAGAAATCGAATGCTCAACATGCTAAGTAGGTTGAATTTTTGAATAAATATACTTTTTTTTTGTGATTAATCATCATACTAACATTGAAAATAAAACTATTGATGCACTTTATTAATTATCACCCTTCATCATATTAGTCCTCATGTCATTAGATTTGATAGATTGAAAAATAACTATTCTACATGACCAAACCTTGGTATTATTTATAATGAGGTTAGTAATTGTAACCATCATGTGTATGTTGTCTTTCTTGTTGATAATGATTATATATTTAATGTTACAAAATTGGGCATATATCAGACATCATTGGAATATTTATTAATTTGGGTGATGCATGTAGATACAAGTGGTTTAGCTTGATATTTTTGGAGGTAAAAAACTATTGCATTGGTTGAAAATAAATTTTATTGGCCGTCTTTAAAAAGGGATGTTTGTTTGCACAATATAGAACATGTTAGTTAGATAAGAGTAAAATAAAATATTGGATTACATAATCATTTACTTGCTTCTCATTAACCTTAGAAAGATGTTAGTATGGAATTTATTCTTGGATTTCCTAGAATTTTTCAAGTATGTGACTCTCTTTTAGTTATTGTTCGCTGATTTTTTAAGATGGTACATTTTATTTTGTGTAACAAAACCAATGATGCTTCACATGTAGCTAGATTAATTTTTAGAAAAGTTATTAAGTTGTATGGTTATCTTTCCATCATTATATCTAATAGAAATGTGAAATTTGTTAGTTATTTTTGAAAAACTCTTTAGAAATTATTTGGTACTACTTTTAAATTTTCATTTGCTTTTCATCCTTAAACTAATGGTCAAACTAAAATTATTAATCATAGTTTTGATGATATGCTTAGGTACTTGGTTGGAATAAAACAAAGTGTCTAGGATTTAATTTTGACAATAACTAAGTTAGCTTATAAAAATTATGTTAACCATTCAACTATTAAAAGCATTTTTCAAATTGTTAATAGCTACTCACCTCATAGCCCATTGATCTTATTCATTTATCACCTCATATGCATGTGTTTGAACCCAAAAAAAATTTTACAAAACACATCCATAACTTATTACACTACAAGAAAAATCCCATATAGTTAGGGATAATTCCCTAGCAAAATGGCCATTTTCCGTCGCTAAATAGGATATAGCGACGGATTACTGACGGATCGGTTCCCTATTTAAAGTGCTTCTTGCTAAAATTTAGCGATGGAAAGTGTCCCTAGCTAAAAAGTTAGTGACGGAAAAATCCCTTGCTAAAAAATACAGATTCCCTAGCTAAATTAGCAAGGTAAATGAGAATTTTCGTCACTAAACGAAAATAACGACGGATGATTACCAAGCTAAAGTACTGGTCTTTAAATTTTAGCGACGAATATACTCCCTAGCTAAAAAAATTTAGCGACGAAAAATATATCGCTAATTTTAATATTTCCCTAGCTAAATTAGCTAGGGATTTTCCTCTAGCTATTTTAATTTCAAAAATAATTTTAGAATTTAACTTTTTCAAAATTTTTTAATTAAATAATTTAATATTTTTATATCAAATTGAATAAAAATTAAAACTATAAATAATTTATAATAAACAAAAAATAAAATCATTTAATATCTTATTCTAATTCAATATTTTACATAATTGAAACAAAAAAAATAACAAAATTTTATTTCATCTTATTCATCAATGTATCTATCGACAGTGTATAAAGTATAATATATGCATTCATTATGTTGCTTTCTCTCTCTCAGCTCCTCCGATCATCATTTTTCTACTACGACAAAGTTGTTCGAGTCACGGCACATAATGTCTAGTAAAAAATCCATCACTTATAAAAGCTTTGTATGAGAAACAATGTGATATCATATCTGTAAGAAATTTAAACCACTCAGTCAAATTAAAAAAAAGTTATGTTTTGATACATATATGATTCTGTAGTATATATGTAAATATATACTAGTATTTCACTCGTACATATATTACTGTAGTATATGTACATAAAAATAGTAGTATTATGTGTACATATAAACTGAGTACAAATATACTCAATATATATGTACATAAAATACTGTAGTATTATATGTACGTATATACGGACTTTATTCATACGTATATACCTCATTTGGTGATGTTACTGTTGCTCTTGCTACTGCTCCTGCGGCTGTTGTCGTTGCCGCTGTCGCTGCCAATACCACTGTTACTGTCGCTACTGCCATCGCCGCTACTACCACCACTGGCCACTGTAGCGGCTGCCGCCGCTTCCCTCGCTGGCCACTGCTACGGCTGCCTCTGCTGCAGATGCATGCCATAACTGCCACAGCCACCGCTGCCGCCGCTGCTACCACCGCTGCTGATGCCACCTCTACCGCTACTGCCACTGCTTTCTATGCTACTGCTACTTCCAATGCAGCCATTGCTACCGCCGCTGCTTCAGGTGCAGCCGCTACCACTGCCTTCGATGCCGCCACTCCTGCCACTACCGCTCCTGCTGCTGCTGCCACCGTTGCTACTGCCCCCACTACTGTCACCGCCACCACTGGCGCTGCTGCCGCTTCTACTGCCACCATTGTCGCTGCTACTGCTGCTGATAATAGTTGTTTACATACCTGTAATAGGCTAAAACTCCACCCAAAAAATTAGAGACACAAAAATATTTTCACAGATATATAAAAATAGTTATTATAGACATGAACAAATACAAATTAAAGTTGATTGTCATACAGCTTAAACTAAAATTTAATTAAATATTTTAATATTTTTATATTAAATTTAATAAAAATAGAAACTATAAATGACAATTTTAAATTAAACAAAAAAAATTCATATAATAACTAATTTTAATACAATATTTTAAATAACTAAAACAAAAAAAAACAAAAATTATATTAGATCTTATTAATCAATGTACATGCCGACTATGCATAAAGTATAATCTATCAATGCATTGACATTGCTTTCTCTTCCTCTGCTTCTCTGATCACTAACTTTCCGCTTCGAAAAAACTTTCCGAGTCACGGTGCTTCATGTCTGTTGAAAAATCCCTTCACTTATATAAGCTTCGTATGGGAACAATGTGGTACTACATCTATAAACAATTTAAACCACTAAATCAAATCAAAATAAATTAAAAAAAAACTATGTTTTGATAAATATATATTACTGTAGTAAATATGTACATATATACAAGCATTTCACTCATACATATATTAATGTAGTATTTGTACATATAAATTAAAGTATTATGCGTACATATATACCAAGTACATATATACTCAGTATATATGTACATAAAATATTGTAGAATTATATGTACGTATATACGGACTATATACGTACATATATACCGCATATGTTGCCGTTCCTGCTGCTCTCGTCATTGTTGCCCCCCGTGCTACTGCTACCGGTGCTGTCACCACTGCCGGTGCTGTCACCGCTGCCGGTGCTGCCGCCATTACCGGTGCTGCCGCTACCGCTGTTGCCCGCTAGCCGCAGCAGCAGCTGCCACCTTTGCCCCCACTGCCCCTGTTGCTGGTGTTGCCGCTGCATGCCACTGCTACTGTTGCCGAAATATTTTTCCTATAATGGAAAAAATATTTAGAAGGATATGAAGTCATTTTCTAGTTGTCGTGCTGCAAATGGATGATTGACCCAATTTTGATTAAACAAAGTTACATATAATATAAAATGACATAATAATAACAATTTCCCTCGTAAATCATAAGAAAAAGGAAGGATTGACATGCACATTTTAGTTCATTGCCAAGGGAGCTTATCACAATCGAGGAGCACCAACTTGATCAGAGAAGAGTCGTAGCTCTGATTTAGTTTTCAAGTTGAAACTAGCAGATGATGCATTTTCACAACCAAACAACCGATCTTGTTTCACATCAGCAAGGTGCACATCAATTGCTCTCAATAGTTTTTTCCTACAAGAAAAAAAAGGTAACACTAAAGCTTAAGATTGAATCAATGAACATATACATACACTCCTCAAGTTATTTAATGTGTGGAATAACAGAACCTCCTGCTATCCGCTATGGCCTTAGGATAGTTTTTGATCTCGATAATTCTGTTTGTTCAGAAGCCATTTTCATATGGAACCACACATCTGCGTTGAGCCAGCTTTGTGCACTAATAGAGCAAACAACTAAAATGGACTCATCTTAAAGTTATATCTATTATCTTTAGTCCTAGAACATTTACTACAATTAGTAATAGTCAATTCTAAAACATTTTTTCTTAAACATTTTGGTTATTCATGGTTGCAGTATGTAGTTCAATTGCATCTTTAAACATACAACACCCACTCCAATCATCCAGTATTTTCTTTCTTGGAGATGGTGTTTGTGCATCTGAATATGCATTAAAGAGAGACTATTAGGTTGAGAAAAAATTGTTTTTGTTCGAGAGTAAGCATCGAAGTCTTCTAGAATGTGACCGATTGCTTTGTAAAGGCTGATGGTTTTAGACTTCACTCCACTCCAAGTTGAGTTGTTGTAGTATTGCCTGGTTGAGCTTCTCCGTGGCAACAACTTGCTGGAGGTTTTGCTGCTGCTGCTCCGGCAAGCCAACTTTCATTGTGTGAGTTTTTGTGCCTGTTATAAAACAAATATAAATGTAATGCATGTGCTGTTTACATTCAATTTGTAGAGAGTATAATTTATTGGCGAAGGTGAAGCGCACAAGAAGCTTGCATGAACTCACCCGATTGATTCTCGATTCCCACTTCGGTCCCGCAATGCAATGCTCCAAAAGTCAGAATTATTCTTTTGATATCATTTTGATATAATTTTGATCAAGGAAATATTGTAAAAAAACATTTGTTTGTAAAGAAGCATTTAATGATTTAGTGCAAAAGCTCCGGAGATAATCTCAATCAGTTCTGTCGTGATTGAAGCTTGATGAGTCCTGTGGCCAAAAACCTAGTTGGTCGATACTGGTTCGGAAGAAATGAACTGAGAGAGCGAGTGAGAGGGAGAGAGAGACCTGTATAAATGAGAGCAAGGTGGCCGAGTAATTCGCTGACATTTTTGCTAAAACTATCAATGTCTACCATCCTAGCTTTCTGTACGCTGCAAGCGTTCTCAAGCACTATGTTGATGGTTGAACAAGACATGGAATGAAAAAAATATATAATAATAATTTTTTTATGGGAGATGAATATTACATCACAATTGCTCTATTTTGGAGAGCGAGGTTGCTTACACAGGAGAACTAAAACTTGGTCAGATTTTGAAGCATTTCGCTCATTGTTTCTCCTCCTTCAATCTCGTAAGAATCTAACTCGCCCATCTTCTCACCATATTGGTTGATTCACATTTTTTCTCCACAACCTGTCACGTGCACAAATTCGACAACAAAATCTAGAAGGGACACATACAAGCAATATGAGTAATGAGGGAATAAAAAAACAAGTCTGCATGTTGCAAAAGTAATGGTGAATGAAGTATAAGCAAACAAATTCAAGCAAAATGAGTTCCTCCAATCCACTTTTGAATTTTCACTAGCTTATCCAAAAGATGAAAAAAAGAAAAAAAATAATTGGAGAGATCAACAAATTACGCAACATTAAATATTAAAAAATATTTCAATAACAATAAGATAATTCAAGTATGTTATGATCAAAATAAACTAGGATAATTACACTTACACAAATTACAATCAAATAATTACATGTCAAATAATTGCCAATGTTACATTTTAAAAGAGTATCCTACAACCAGCAGCTTGGGCCCCTTGTAAGAATAAACAGCATGATCGAGCAGAGAGATGAAAAGCACTGTCACACTGAGTAAAGAAATCTCATCGAACATGTTATATTATAATTATATCACATCACTTTCATTAAAATACATTTCTAATATAATCAAGAAAAAATACAGTAATACAATACAATCAATCCTAAAATCACATCAGCCCACATCAATTCCTTGTGCATTTTTTCTCTACTTTCTATGATTTTTAATCAAGCTTATATGCACGGATCAACATGTATAACTATGTTAAAATATCAACCTACCACATGTTTAATGCAAGTGTAAAGCAATTCAAACATTTTAATAATAAAAAAGCGTGGATTCGCAAATGCACAAAAGATTTGAAAATATAACCTTTCATCACTTATGACCGGTACTTGTAATGAGTTTTAGAGAGTGGATTTGCAATTTCCAACTCATGAGAGTTAATGTCTTTCTTGCCGAGACAGTGCTGATTTGCAAATAAAGCGATAATCATAGAAAAGAAAAATATCACTAAATGAATTCTGACTAAAATCTATGTCGCATTTAAGAGATGATTTCTTAAACTGCACATTGGCCTTTGAGTGACTCTAAATATCTGATCAATGTGCAATGTAACCGGAAGAATTCAAAATCTCAAACCTAGCAGAATGAAATGATGCCAATAATTGAATCGACACAACAAACGATACACAAACCGATTATCAACTTAAAACGCATTAAGATTCTTATTAACTTGATGATGCACATGTATTACATAGGCAATTGATTAGGTTTTTTTTTTAATGAAAAAAATATAGCAATTCAAAAACAAGTAAATTCTTAAAAAAAAGGGTTCATAGTTCATACTTGTTGGTGCACGTTACTTGGTCCCAAGAACAACATAATTTGATCCGTTGGTCTTCTAAATTCATGAAATTTTGCGCAAAATATTACCAAAAGCATTCTTGTCCTCCTACTTTTTTAGTCTCGATTTGAATTTAGCAACAAGTTCTTGCATAGTAAGGGGTTCGTTTTGCAGAAAAACACTAGGAATGGACGCAATAAAAAACCAAAAAAATAGTTTCACTTGTATCAATTGATCCACTCTAGCATTCAAATTGTCCGAAGATGCTTCCTTGTGAAGAGTTTGTAGTGTATAAAGTAGGTGAGAATTGATATCATTAGAAAGATGTTGTTGAATGAGGAGATTAATAATTGAAGGGGGATATGATTTGATGTTATTAAAACAAAGTAAGATTTATAATCTTATTTCAAATTTAAAAATCTCATGAATTAGCATGGAATATACTTAGACATAAAGATTTAAAACACTTAATTTACACATTTATTAGAAATTTTCTATAAATGAGAGATTTCTTAAGAGTTTATAGTAATGGATGACTATGTTCAAATGTTAAATTCTTGTGGAATTCAAAGTCTTGTGGAATTCAAATAATGGATGAATATGTTCTTCCATTTGGTCTTCAACTTCATGACTTATTCAAATGTTAAATTAGATATACTTTTCTATCTAATAAGATATCATATCTTTATGCGATGACAAAAATTTGTCCAAACTCTAAGAATAGTAAGTCTCCAATTCAAGATTTATCATGCACGATTTCTTCAATCTTTTGAGGTAAGACTGTCAAGATAATATACTAGTACAATTTATTTTCTTATCCAGCCTTCATATTATAAATGTTTCCAAATATTAAGATATGATAAGGTAGATATGGAGAACACATTCACACCCAAGTACATAAGACTCTTCTTTTAACAAGATATATAAAAAGAGATAAATATCTCAACAAATTTACCCAATAACTTTGTAGAGATTGTGTTTGTAGAGACTATGTAATACACAAAATTTTCAAGTGATCAATCATCTTAATATATTATTCTCTCATAAAAAAATTTAACTTCTAAGTTATTATGAAAACCAATATTAGTATTTAAACGGTCTCATGATCAATACTTACAAGACAACCTCTTTGAGGATAAGATGTTATACTCAAAATTATATGAATTAGCAAAAAAATAACTCAAAAAATAATAAAATATGTAGGATGAGTATATAAAATCTCAACTTGGATTGTGTCTACTCACATGTTGACAACTCATATATAAAGTATAAAAAAACATAAACACAAATAAAATGCAACATCCTCAAATTGATGAACAAATATTTATGATATCAATTTTTAAAATAAATAAATTGAAATTTATTCAAGACTTTCGTGAAGATATTCACTTGTTAATTTATTATATAAACATAAAATATAAACATAATATCATTTTAGATCTTTTTTTTGGAAAAAAAATAATTCATTTTCTATATATTTTATTTGCTAGTGAAATATCAAAATAAATATTATATATCATTATCATGAAAATTTCTTAATAATATTATTTATCATTATACACCTAAGATTAATCACCTGAAAAATTCTTAATAAAATTATTTATCAAAATAAATAACAAAATATAATATCCAATACAAATTGATGAACAAATACTCATAATATCAAAATTTAAAAAAATTGTTGAGATTAATTCAAAACCTTCATGAAAATATTCACTAGTTAATTTATTATATAAACATAAATTATACACATAATATAATCTTAAATCTTATTTTTTTTTTGAAAAAAAAAATAATTCATTTTATATACTTTATTTGTTCTTGAAACATCAAAATTAATATTATATATCATTATATAATTATTATAATAAAAATAAAAAGAGAAACAAAATAATATTCAATCTCTTTAAATAAATAATTAATCTAAAATATCTCACTTATGATCATTATCATGAGATTTAATTATGTATCTATATCAAATCTCAAAATAATTATTTATTTATTATTTTTCAAATATATAAAATATAAACTTAAATATGAATGCTTGAATAATTGTAAAAGCATTGATCCTTAAAAGAAATCTAGGGCCTAAAAATTTCATCTCATTTTTCAGCATATAATAAGTTGCATTTATCTAAATCTATAAAAAAAATCTAAATAATTATTAATTATGCTTATTATATTAATTATATCCGATATTATTATAATTAGATAATTAATCTTACATATAATTTTCTAATATGTGAGAGTTAGCTGAATAAATCAGATCAAACATAAATCTAATATTTTAGTCAATCAAAATATCCATTACAATATAAGTCAAAGGATCAGCTCAAAGTACATATATCAACTACATATCTTATCTATGACAATATAATCTCTCATTAAGATAATCTATACTTATCTGTGAATCTAAAAAATAAAAAAATTCAAATAAATATAAGATAACATTTAAATTACACTTATCTAATAGTAATGTTTTTGATATGTTGTACCGTCTCCCTTTTTATTTATCATATTGATTTATTTTGTGATCTTCCGTACAACTCCATACTTCAAACTTTTATAATTAATATTTTAAACATGAAAATTTTTTTCAAACTTTTAAAATAATTATGCATTTTTGAGAAGACATGTGCTCATATAAATCTGGTGTGCCAGAAAATTTTGAATCCTTGGCACATTTATCATTACTCTATAAATTGCAAATATTATTGATTAAAAAATTTAAAAATATATCCCTTGAGCACACAATATTTGTTAGAATATACACAAAGCACATGGATGACATTTTTATGTGTGTGTATTTTAGGACAATATAAAACAAGCATTCAGATCTCAGCCATGAGTTTCTCTTCTAGCCTCAGATTGAGAATTCTAGGTGATGCGCCCAAGTTATACACCAACTAATCATCTATTATGCCATTGCTTATCACATTCTTTTTGAGTTATATTTGTTGCTGGTGATCGCTTCAGCTGTTGGATAAAAGAACAAATCAAAGAATATTATTGGTAATTGCAAGCTAGTAAAGAAAGTGAATTGCTTTATGGCCTTTTATAATTAAGTAGAAGTTGATAAAACAACTAGTTGTCACAGTGATAGGTCCCATATAACAAATTATGTTTAGGTGCTTTGGGTCAAAAAAAACAAAGTTGCTGCATGTTTCCATTAACAGATACATTGTTCCAGACACGAAAGCTTAAATATTATAGAGCAGCAGAATCCTTTTTTTTGAAATACATGCAAAACACATGCAAAAATCATATGATAACGAATGAACCTTTTTAGAGGCTTTAGATTGAGAAGTAGGCTGTCTCTTGCGGGATCTTCCCTTACTGAATAGGCTTCCAAGGTATTCCTCATCTCCGGCATCAGCCTTTCCTTAACTATCATCACTTCTATCATCATTGTCATAATTTGATTCTGATACAGCGGATTTATGGGAGACCTGTGTTGATTGCACCAGCCTCCGGCTGGCTCTCCTTGGCCCTGGTTGTTGGACCACTCCAAAAGTGGCCGCCATCATCACTAACCCGTCGCCATCAGATGGCATGTCCATTAATATGCTTCGACTGGTGTTGGCACTCTGCCGATGGGGACTCAGCAGAAAATTAAGGAGAGAAAACATGCAAAACTGTGTCGACCTAGCAACACAATTGATTTGTGTGAAAAACTGAAAAATGAACATAATAATTTATGATTTAAGTATTTGATTTTATTAATTACACATAATCATCTGTTCATGTATACTATACAAGTGGAGTAATTCAACTTCCTAAATACAAGATATTAATTAGATTAACCACCAAGAAGACTAATTCTTCAAATACTAGTCCTATATTTAAAAAATAACTATATATATAGTTATTTAGCATCCCCTCAAACTCATGATGCACCAATTATAAGCATTGATAGTTTGTCAACTATAAAATGAGAATGAAAATTTGAACACAACTTAATAAAGAAATCTACAAGCTATAAGGAAGAAAAAAAACAAAAAAAAAACAAAGTGATGGTGTCATACTTGAGATGATAATGTGCAATGCGACAATCAATTTTAATGTGCGTGATTCATTCATTAATGACTAATTTATGAATAATTTGAATAACACTCTTGTAATCACAATATATAATAATGTAGTGAGAAAGCAATACTCTCATATATGCAAATAACTAACATAACCACATAATTTCAATGGTAGTAAATGTCGTATCATAATACTCCGCTTTAATTGAAGATAGAGAAATAGATAATTATTTCTTATAGAGAAAGCAAAAAATCAACTACGTGAACAATATAAACAATATCAAGATGAGTAATAGTAAGATATGTTAAGCTCCCAATAATAGTATGACATAATATAGGATCTAACAAAGGCACATTCACTACAAGAAAAATCACATTTAGCTAGGGACAATTCCCTAGCTAAATAGGCATTTTTCATCGCTAAATCTGTAACTAAATTATGGATTTTATTAGCTTGGAAAAATTTCTCACTAAATCCGTAGCTAAATCCATAGCTAAATCAATGATTTTATTAGCAAGGAAAAATCCATCGCTAAATCCGTCCCTAAATCAAATAATTTTATTAGCTAGAAAAAATCCGTTGCTAAATCAATGTTTTTATTAGCTAGGCAAAATCTATTGCTAAATCAAAGATTTTATTAGCAAGGGAAAATTCGTCGCTAGATTCCCCGCTTTTCTTGAGCAGAATTAGTCGTGGATTTCTTGATGTATTTGTATTGATATGTGCTTTAAATAAATAAATTAAACTAAATTATAGTTTTGATTGAATTGGATAAATAGTAGAGAAATCAAATGTATTTTTTATGAAATTGATGAACATGGCCATGCGATGACTTGGAGGGTGGAAAAGTAATAGAAAGTCATGATATTTTTTATATTACAATTTGGTTATATGATATATTATTCACAAGTGTATTGAGAAGTCATGATCATCTTTTTTGATTGCAACTTTATAAAATAAGTCATGATAACTTTGGTATGTCATAATTTTAGCAACAACTTTTTACAATCTTTTAATTATGTTACAAGATATGTAGCTATAATATTTTCTTAATTAGAGTCATATTCACACTATTTCTAATACATAATGATAACATGACTTTTTTTACGTCATGGAAACCAACTATCTCACTAGTACAAAAAGTCATGAATTTTTCTAGTATCACAACTTAATTAATACAAAGTCAATTACATAATATCAAGCAATTTTTAGTCATGGAAATCTTTTTTTGTCACAACTTTGTGATTTAGAGAGGAAAAATCTCAGTCGGAATCATTCTTGCCATCATGACTTTGCCTTTTAAAAAGTATTTGTTGCATTCTTGTCACCACAACTTTGTACTTTAGAGGGGAATTGCTTTAGTTATGACATTCATTTGTCACATTGACTTTTGTACTCTATAAATGATTCAAAAATATGATAAAATCAAGACCTCAACCTAGCACCATGACTTCTTGCTCCTTTTTAGAATCAAATACAATGTGAATGCATGTAAGAATTGATTGGAAAAATATTTTGAGACTTATGTCCTCACTAGGATTGTTATTAGGAATTCTTAATTCCATGAGATATCACACCAAATTAGGGCCAATATTAGACTAAATTAAGGACTAGGGTTAGTTTATTATACTTGTATAATGATGATGTGATTTTGTAATACTTATCTGTCATAATATTATGCTTTGAATATTGATAAATATAAATGGTATGTAGAATTGAGATTGAAGATTTTCACTATATAATAGATTTATATGTATTGGTCATGATGGAATATGACAAGTCATGAGACACACTAATGAGATATGATTAATGAAGTGTCAATAATTATAATCTTATTGCATGAGATAAATTTATGCATGAAAACCAAAGATTATTGTAATTTTAATTATTGTAAGTATCATACACATGAAGTCGAAAGAACAAATATATTTATGACCAAAGAAATCTTATCATATGTGAGATTTATGAGAAGATGTATGTTAATTAATATGAATATAGTACTTACAAAGCTAAAAGTAGAAATATAATTACAAAAGGATCATCCTTAGTAGTGATAGTCCAAGGATGACAACTACCTTATATGCTAAGGGGGCACTAGTGTATTTCCACATCAATCTACCCTTCGAAAAATAATTAAGAATAACATTGCCTAGATACTAAAGAAATCTTATCATATATAAGGAAATGAGCCAACCCTATAGTGTAAGTATCTTTTTGAAACCCAAGTCTATCTATTTACCTCGAGTAGTAGTTTGTTCATTGTTAGTTGGTCAAATTACTTACATAATGCCTATAGAATCAATATCTAGAATTATATCTATCTTTATAACTTGTATGATTTGTATACTTATGAAAATATATTAGAAAAATACAATCACTCTATAAAAATTTGTAATCATGTCACAATTGATAAGTTTTGACACTATAATAAAGTCAAGACACTTACATGTTAAGATTAGGTAAGATTTCACTAATTAATTCAAATTATAAATTGGTTGTGAATGTGCATCATATATCTAAGGAATTTAATGTTGGTGAATATATCATGGTTCGCATTTATCTTGAAAGAAATCCAAAAACATTTTCAAAAAAAATATTATGCAAGAGCCATGGGCTAGTCCCATATTTAATCATTCAAAAACTAAGATCTAGTGCATACATTCTTGATTGCTCTAATGACATTGATATCAGCTATGTTTTCAAAGTGGAGGATTTTGTACCTTAATGATACTCTTTTGAGCACTCTACTTTGCTTTCTATTGTGTATGGAGATGAAACTAGCAAAGGTGCACTCAATATGTCTTCTTTGTAGTGTTCTATAAATATGGTAGATATTATAAATATGTTTTCTTTGTTTCCTTGTTAAATGTCATTGTCATCCTGATTTTGAAGATACCTAGATACAAAAGGATATTCTTCATATTTGGATTGCTACTTTTGGGATTTGTTAGTTAAAATTGTATGCTAGAGTTGATAAATAGCATGATAAGTTGTTTTGTGACCTTTTGAGATGATATTGAAATCTAGTTTTTTTTTTATTTTACACTACATTTTAATTTATCATTATTTATAGCTAAACTACATCAATTTGGATCCAGTCATTCTTGTAATGTGGATGATTACCAGTTGTTTGATATCAAAGGGAATAAATGCTTATTATGGTCATCCAATAATGGAATTGGATGAGCATTTTCAAATGGATTCATTCTATCAAATGATTTGCATCAAGATTCATAAAAAGTAATAAGGTAGGAGTTAGATCTAGGTAGTGAAAGATTGAGTTGCTGACTCATGTTGACAAATCTTTTCGAAGAATATTCTTCCTCCTATTCTCTCACTTGTTCTTAAAAAGTCAACTCTTCATGTTATTTCCTCATCACTTAGTCTCTTCGTGTGAGAACAAGCATCATTGTATGGATTGCACATATTTTTGCATGGTTGTTTTTGGCATTTGGCTGGGGTTCTCCTTCTATCAGGACTGACAAACTATAAATACACCATTGGCATTTTGTTAATTTATTGTCATTGTTCTTTCCCCCTCAATGCTAATGATGTGACAACCATTAGTTTCTCTCCCAATATTCAATATGAATGTATTTTTTTTTGAGTGCCCTTTAATTTATTTGTGGAGGTTTTCTCCAAATATACTTAAAATTTGTTACTTGCTAGATAAATCACTGTGGGTTATTCTCATACATAGAGAATTTATTAAGATAAATCATGAATGCTATTGCATCATATGGATTTGCATCACCTTATGATGCACTTGATCTAAAAAAATTGGAGTTTTCCACCACTCTAAGCAATTGTAGGCATCCTAAAGATTCTTCAATGAGGTATATTTTCTTTACTTTGAAAACTCAATTAATATTCATCCTATTTAAGTATATTTTGTTTTGATTATTTTAGGTTCAAGTTTATTTTATAGAGCATAAATAATATTTTTAAAAAATATTATTGTTTTTAGTTATCCTTCATTGCTCATGCAACCAATGATATATAATCAAATTGTATTTTAGTTTTGTGGTTATTGCTTTTAACTAAATATTTTTCATCCATACAGTATCTTTTGCAAGCTTTGCTAGCTATAAAGAAATCATTCTCAGTCATGTATATTTTTATGCACTTCTATTTTTTTGATTAACATGATACTAGTCATTCTTTATAAATTATTACATAACTTGGGCTGGATCTATATTAATAGAAATCAATAGCCATAACGGAATCACTATATTCATGAAGCATGGGCTTTCACCCACTTAGGATCAAAGATAGTTGAGATGTCCCTCATAGATATCTCAAAAAATTTTCACTACAACTAAGTAATATCTACTCTAGTTTGAAAAAAAATAATTGATAATTCCAATAACATGTGCAATAACTAGTCTCATAGAGATCATACTATACATAAGACTATTGATAACTAAGGCATACGAAACACAACTCATTTTTTTTCTTTCCTAATCAATCTCATGATAGTACTAAATACTTAGCTTAAAAAGGTTAGATAAGAGGGTTTTTACCGACTTAGCCTCAAGCATAAAAAAGTTCTTAAGAACTTTATCAATATAATATTTTGAGCTAACTAATTATGTCTAGAAGATTTAACTCGGATAATGCTCATCCCTAAAATTTGTCTGACTAAGCCAAAACATTTTATAGAAGAGACTTTTGCTAACTCTCCTTTAAGCTTGTCAATCTAATGATAAACATATTATCAATATATAATAAAGTATATGTAAGTAATCATGCAAATAATGACTCACAAATATAGTCATCAAAAGATGTGTGTTGAAAATTGTGAGACTATGAATGAAAAATATTTTTTGTACCACTACTTTGGTGTTTACTTAAGTCTATACAAATTTGTATATGAGTGCTTTTATTCCTTCTACTATGAATTTCTCAAGCTAAACCATGTAGAGAGTCTCGTGAAGGTCATCATATAAAAATGATATATTCATATTGAGTTGATTAATTTTTAAATCAAAGTAAGTAGTTATATTTAAAACTACACAAATAGAAGACATCTTTACTTTGAGAGAAAATATCATATCAAAATAGATTCATTTCTTTTGACTAAATTTCTTAACTACTAAATGAGTCTTGTATGTTAGTTAAGAATCATCATCTTTGAGTTTTAGTTGGAAGAGCTATTTAATTTTTAGAGCCAACTTCCCTTTAAGTAATGGTACTATAGCATAAGTCTGATATATATCTTTTCCTACATGGATTGCAGCCATTCTTCTTTATTTTCAAGAAAGATGCCCTCCTAAAAATTATTGAGCTTGCTTACATCCATGAGTATTACATAATCACGAAATCTATAGGATACCTAATGGGGCCTGTATGATTTTCTCATCTTAGTTTGAGATGTATCATTGGGGAACAACTAGATATTGCTCAGTTCTAGCAAGAATATTATCCTTACATGCTCAACTACTGTATCTTTGGGTTTATAATCTTTGGGTGAATCTTGTAGCTCAGAATTATCAAGCAGCTGAAAAATTGCTCCCTCTTGATATATTTGTTTTCCTCTCTGCTCGAATGACTATCATCTACTACATAGTCCTTTAGAAAAGTTATATCTCTACTATGAACAAACCTCATGGCTATTGAGTATGATAGCTTATATCTAAACTTTTCATTTCTACAAACAATGAAGATTCATGGATGTAGCAATTTGAACCCATGCATGGGAAGCATGCAATTCGAACTCATGCCCTCTGCTTGCTAAGACCGAACAAACCATTCAATCAGATATTTATTATCACGTGAGAAGCAAATTGAAATACTTATATATAAATAAAAAAATAAATGTAAATACATATATAAATATACATAAATATATGCAGATATATAAACATTATGTGTAGATGTAAAAACATATATATAAATTGACAAACTTATAAATATACAAATATAAACACACACACACGCACATATATATAATTATACAAAACTATATAAATATATTTATATATAATTATTTATCAATATATATTTATATTTGTGTGTGTGTGTGTGGGTGTATGTTTATATGTATATATATATAAACACATGCACACGCGCACACACATATATGTGTGAGTGCGTGTGTCTATGTGTATGTTTTTATGTATATATATAGACATGAACATATATATATATATATATATATATAAAGATACACACACACACACACACACACACATATATATATTGATATATAAAATATATAAATATATTTATATAGTTATGTATAATCATATATACTTATATTTATATATTTATATATTTATAAATAAGTTTATATGTATGTATATTTGTGTGTGTGTGTGTGTTTGTTTGTTGATTTATATATATTTATATTTATATTTATATTTATATCTACATATATGTTTATATATCTACATATAAAAGTATGTACATGTGTTTATATAGGTATACTTATTTCTATATATTTTTTATGTATATATGAGTATTTCCACACACGTTGCCCTTGATATAGCATAAAATAGTTTTGTGCTTTTCAATGATAGTTTAACAAATAATTATAATAATTTTTTTTTCTAAATTTCGGAGGACAAAATTGGGTTAATGAATTTTTAGAGTACAAAAACTTAATTATTTTAGAATTTGATCCATATATCTACATATATGTTTATATATCTACATATATAAGTATTTCCTTATGTTTTTTTTTGTTTTTTTTAGTATTTTCATTTATGTTTATATAGGTATTCTTATATGTGTGTTTCTATTTATTTTTTATGTATATATGAGTATTCCCACACATTTGCCCTTGCTATAGGTTAAAAAAGTTGTGTACTTTTCAATGATAGTTTACCAAATAATTATAACAATTTTTTTTTCCAAAATTTGGTGGTCAAAATTGGTTAATGAAATTTAGTGCACAAAAACATAATTATTTTAGAATTTGATACATATATCTACATATGTGTATATATCTACATATATAATTAAGTATTTCCATATATGTTTATATAGGTATACTTATGTGTGTGTTTCTATTTATTTTTTATGTATATATGCATATTTCCACACACGTTGCCATTGCTATAGCATGAAATAGTTGTGTGCTTTTTAATGATAGTTTACCAAATAATTACAACAAATTTATTTTTTTTTTCTAAATTTTGGAGGGCAGATTAATGAACATCTAGTATATATGTTACACAACCTTGTCTGATATAAAACAAGCTCCACGAGCTTGATTTAGTCGAAGTGAAGCTAGGGCTTCAACTTAGGTAAGGTTAACCCGAGTAACTCAAACTAAACCAATAAAAAATTCAATTTGGAGTTTAAGTTATTAACATAACTTGATAGGGTTTTTTTTTCTTTCTTTCTTATAGGTCTAAATATATGTTCTGAGGAATTTTACATCCAAAGGTCTAATAATTAATTTAAAGTTTCAATATACGTTTTATATTATAAAAATTTTAGTCACATTGCCAATTTAATATTTAAAAATTTTAAATTTATTTATATTATTTAATTTGAAAGATTTTAATTATTTAATTTCTATTAATTCTCATAATTTATATTTTCACAAATAATGCAACCTAACATGAACAAACGCAACCTGACCCAACCCTACTTACACAATCCAATTCCAATTTGATTGCAACCCAAGTTTCATAACGTCAAGATGAATTGGACTCGAGTTAAGGTTTTCTCATGTTTGATATTGATTTTGTTGATAATTTTTAACTTGAGCATAAATTCGGTTGCATTCAATTTATCCTTTAGTCTAATCTTACCTACCTGAGTTGCAACCCTAATCAAAGTACATTTCTTTAAAAAATGATTTCAAATATATAAGTGTGAACAACATTATTTACAAAAACAAGTAGATAAGAAAGATTAGGTAGAATTATATTTTGGTGCACTCCCCGTAAAATAATTGAAAAAAATTAATTAAATTTTATATTTTAAAAAATAATACAAACTATTAACTAATTAATTTGTAGTATATTCATTTATCTTAATACACGTGCCCCTCACCCCACTCTCATCACTAGAGCTCTAGTGAGTTTCACGGTGGAGCTCCAGTAAGTAACTTCCTTGATGGAACTCGTCAAATTCCATGAGCTCCATGGAGTTACACGAAAGAGCTCCATGGAGTTCCACGAAAGATCTCCATGGAATTCCACGAAAGAGCTCGACAATGGAGCTTGCGACAATCAATGGAGGAGCTTGAAAAGCTCCAGCAAGGGATGATGGTATTTTGATAAATATAATTATTGAGTATATCAAAAATCAATTAGTTAATAATTTGGTGAATTATTTTTTTAATATTAAAATTTTAGTATTTTTTTTTCAATTATTTAAGAGGGAGTACACAAAAATAATCATTATAAGAGTTTGTGCAGATTTGATTTTTATGGGTAATGAAAGTTACAATGTATACTTAAAAGCTCTAATTTAAGACTTTGACATGCCTCACGTAGGGAATATTAAATATTTTCTTGGGATCAAATCACAACAAAAGTCATATGATACGTGCATATGCCAAAGGAACTAAATATTGCAGAACCCACCAAACCCTGAAGATTTGGTGGGTTGTCAAATACTTGTAGCTTTAGAGCATATCCAACCATACTCAACAAAATAACAACTCAATATATTTAAATATTAAATTTATTATTTTAACTAGCAATTTTTCAGAATACACTCTAACCACTTTATGATGTTTGTTATACACTGTAACGTGTAATGGCAGTTCAACCATTAAGCTCTCTGAAAATTAGCTATGCATAGACACAGCATGTGTGGAGAACACGGACAACAACGCACACAAATTGTTCAAATCGGGTGGTTAACAAGCTAAGTGCTAGTGCTCGCGTTTTTTTTTTTTTGAACATTGAAAGCCACTAAAACATAGAAATGAAATATTATGCTAAAAAACAATAATTAGAAATTGCAATCAAATCCAATTTTAAGACGCTTTGCTTGTTTTATATGGCTTCAAATATAGAAAAAAAAAAGGAAATTTCTATAGAAATATGATTTAATTTATGTATTTAAGAATGGACAATATTTATTTATAGTTGGACAAAACACACACACATATATTTATACTAATTTACATGAATGAAATAATGGGCAACAATATGAACAAAAAAAAAAAAATAAAGAAATAGCTAGCAAAATCTAAGAGAATATATTTATTTATCAAATGAAATAACTTTTTAACAAGTAGAAGAACAAAGTAGTAAACAAGGAGGCACGAACAAAAGAAAATTAATTAAAAAAAATGACAAAAGAGGGGAGAGGGAGCAGTTATTGTGACATTTTCATAAATAAATGGTGGAAGGTGTGTTTAACTTAACAAAAGTAAATAATTTGGGAACTCTAAATTTATTGGAGCACGAAAAAAAATAGTTTAGTAAAATGAATGCTGAAAACATTAAAAGTTTCAAATATTATTAAATAAACACTCTTGTACCTGTACGAAAGGAAATTTTAGATTTTTAAACTAATAAAAATTCTAACCAATATAAAAAAAAGAGGAATACCGATAAATTTTAAATCAAATTTAGGGAGAAGTGTATTTTTGGAAAACTAAACCGAAAATAAATAAATTTTCTTAATTTTTTTTTAATTTCGATTAAAATATCAAATAATTACATATTGGCGCAATCAAAATAAAAAATCTGATATTTTCCAATCAACTAGAATAAATATATTAATACACTAGAATAAAAATTATTAAATGTTAAAGTCAAAGTTGAGATTAAAACCCAAAACATAATTTTACCAAACTAGAATAATTAATATAATTTTAGTAAAATTATTTATATGTGTATATATATACACACACAAAATTTTACTTAGGTCTGCCCAATTGAGCAAACCAAAGTATTATGTTTATTTTGGTTGGTTAAGTGGGTTAACTGCAAACAAGAGTGGCAAATCTAGGGTGGAGCTTTAAAGAAATAATATTAAAACTAAACTTTTAATCACAAACAAATTTAGACAAAAAATTAAAAAAAGATAGATAAAAGACAACATACTTACAACTCATCCCGATCTTGATCGATCCAACATTTAATATCTACAACTTCAATAATAAAGTAAAAATAGACTTGTTGGAGCCGTTATATAAGAGTAACATTATTTGGGCACTACATGATTAAATTGGAGCACGAAAAACAATAATTTTGTAAAATGAAAATTGAAGTCATTAAAAATGACATATATATTAAAATAATAAAATTTCAATGTAATGGATAGTGGAAAAACATAAAAATAATTTAAAATTTTTAACAATACCAAGGCAACAAAAGAATATAAAAACAATTGAAACATTACCCATAGATATAAATTTATAGAAATATAACATGTCAAATACAAATTTAAATTTAACAAACTTATTGACAAATTAAACTATGTTTGAATTTTGATCTCATGAACTCATCAGACGAAATATAAATTTAAAACAATATTATAATTAATCAAATTTTAAACAATATAAAAAATATAATTTGAATAATCAATAGTTGGCAATGCCCTTATGAAAAAATGCATTTTCTGTATTTCTAGGAACATTTACACGTGATCACTATTCATATGAAATTAAAATTCTTCACCATGAATATTTGACTTATGCATCTACCCGAGTTGCAAAAATTTTTGGATATTCTAATTACGGTGATGTTAGTTGTTAAATCTCTCAATTTGATTTGAAAATCCATATGTGACTGGGTTGTTAAAAATCAATGTCAACCCAACTTCAAGACAAACCCAAGTTGAAGCCCAACCCAATTCAAGCCCATTTTGTTTTGGTAAATGTTTAATGTGTTTTTTAGTAAAAGTTAAATTAGTATTAGTAAAAGTTTAAATTGTGTTAGTGGAAGGTAGGTAGAAGGTTGGTAGAAGTTTGGTGGAAGTTAGGTAAGAGTTAGGTAGATATTTTTTTTATTCAATGGTTTGGATTAGTTTGCTACTATTTAATCGTGTGGTTGATATTGAATCTTGTAACCTATAAATACCCTCCTTGTATTTGTATTTTTTCAATTTCATCAATAAATGATTGAAAGCTTTCATTTAGTATTCTTCTTTGAGAGAGTGTGGAGTGCTCTTTTTTGTAGAGAGTAGTTTTCTTCTTCTTGATAAATTAGAGTTTTGTTCTCTAATTTTCTCAACATTTGGTATCAGAGGAAGGTTGTGAGATCTCTAGGATATTCTTGAGTATGCTCTGTGGTTGCAGCACTGTCTGATCTTCCACATCAGAAAAGAATATTTCTTGAGATTGGTTTTTGGTTAGAAGCATCCAGTTGTTCTTGTGGTTGCTGGAAAAGGTTTGTGGTGTGGAGGTGCATGTCAAGGATAAGTTTTGGCTAAAGACTTGGTGATTTAAGCATGTCCATTGTGACCCACCTCTCTTTCCTGGTGTACTATTCACGACTACGTACTATTCCAGTATACGATACTATTCACGTATACGGTACTGTTCATACAGATCCCGTGAAATAGTGTGACCCTTTCCAAGTGAGAAGCAGATTGTTGTAAACAAAATGGCTGATCTTCAAGTCATTGGAGGGATCAAGAAGCTCAACAACCAAAACTACAACATGTGGTCAACATGTATGGAGTCTTACCTACAAGGTCAAGATTTGTGGGAAGTTGTTGGTGGTGATGAAATTACACAACCGGCAGTAGAGGATGCAAATAGTATCTTGCGGAAGTGAAAAATTAAAACAGGCAAAGCAATGTTTGCCTTAAAAACCACAGTTGAAGAAGAAATGCTGGAGCACATTCGGGATGCCAAAACACCAAAGGAAGCATGAGATACTTTTGCTACACTCTTTTCAAAGAAGAATGATGCAAGACTGCAGCTTCTCGAGAATGAGCTGTTATCGATGATGCAATGCGACATGACGATTGGTCAGTACTTTCACAAGATGAAGTCACTATGCCGCGAAATTTCGGAGTTAGATCCGAAAGCTCCTATTGGAGAAACCATGATAAAGAGAATAATTATCCATGGTTTGAGACCCGAGTATCGAGGGTTTGTTGCTGCTGTACAAGGATGGCCGACACAACCATCTCTTGTTGAGTTTGAAAATTTGCTAGCCAGTCAAGAAGCAATGGCTAAGCAAATGAGTGGTGTCTCGCTGAAAAGTGAAGAAGAAGCACTCTACACCAACAAAAGCAAAGACAGTATGGAGAAGGATACTGTTCCAGATCAAAAGCAAATGGTGACAAGATGAAAGGAAAGAATGGCTCTCATCAAAGGGGAGATTCAAAGAATCAAGACAATAGCAGAAAGTTTGGTGGCAAGTGTTACAACTGTGGGAAGATGGGACACATGGCGAAAGATTGTTGGAGCAAGAAAAAGCACATTGAAAGTAATGCTGCTACTTCAAGTTCTAACGAAGATGATTGGGATGGCTTATCATTGTTCGCTAAGGAGAAAGAAGAATTAGCTCTTACTGCAACAACACCCGAAAAGATTGACTACGAGAATGATTGGATCGTAGACTCGGGATGCTCAAATCACATGACGGGTGATAGAGAAAAGTTGCAGAACCTGTCAGAGTACAAGGGAAATCGTGTGGTGGTGACGGCCGATAATTCGAGGTTACCAATAACTCACATTGGTAAAACAATAATTACACCTCAGTATAATCCTAACCAAGTGCCACTTGAAGATGTTTACCATGTTCCAGGAATGAAGAAGAATTTACTATCTGTGTTTCAACTAACATCATTGGGCCACTATGTCCTCTTCGATCCACAAGATGTGAAGGTGTTTCGAGACTTCAAGATCTCAGAAAAGCCAACAATGGAGGGAAGACGATTAGAGTCTGTGTACGTGATGTCAGCGGAGTCTGCATACGTAGACAAGACAAGAAGAAATGAGACAATAGATTTGTGGCACATGCGGTTAGGTTACGTTAGCTATTCAAAGCTAAGTGTGATGGTGAAAAAGTCAATGCTGAAAGGGCTTCCTCAACTTGACGTACGAGTAGACACGGTATGTGTAGGATGTCAGTATGGTAAAGCGCACCAATTACCATACAAGGAATTAGAATTCAAAGCAAAGGAACCATTGGAGTTGGTTCACTCTGATGTGTTTGGTCCCATTAAGGAACCATCAATTGGAGGTATGCGATATATGGTGACATTTATCGATGACTTCTCAAGGTATGTGTTGGTTTTCTTCATGAAAGAAAAATCTGACACATTCTCAAAGTTTAAAGAGTTTAGAGAGTCAGTTGAAGCAAAAGTGGGGAAGAAGATCCATTGCCTGCGCACAGACTATGGGGGAGAATTCAGCTCAAGGGAGTTTTCACAATACCTAAAGGAATGTGGCATACGTCGTCAGTATACTTGTGCCAATACACCACAACAAAATGGTGTAGCCGAGAGAAAGAACCACCATCTTGTAGAAATTTGTCGAAGTATGTTACATGCAAAGAATGTGCCAAGAAGGTTTTGGACTGAAGCAATGAGGACTGCAGCCTTTGTGATCAACAAACTTCCCCAGCCAAAGTTGGAATTTATCTCACCCTTCGAGAAACTGTGGAACATGAAACCTACAGTTAGCTACTTTCGAGTATTTGGCAGTGTATGCTATGTCTTTGTTCCTGATCATTTGCGGAGCAAGTTTGACAAGAAAGCTATTAGATGTATCTTTGTGGGATACAATGACCAGAGAAAGGGATGGAGATGTTGTGATCCTACAAATAGAAAATGCTACACTTCACGGAATGTGGTGTTTGATGAAGCATCTTCATGGTGGTCCTTGAAAAAGGAGGAGCTGCCAGACTCAAAAGAATTCGAAGATAAGTTGCAACAAAAGATGGAGAAGGATACTGTTCAACTTCTACCAAACTCAGAAGAATCAGAAGATTCAAATGGTGATGAAGCTGAACAAAAAGTGACTCAAAGTCCTTGGAAAACTGGTGTGTATGTGCAACCAAGTGAAGAAGGTGGGCCTAGTAAAGCTGAAGAGTCGACTCCAACATCTCAACTTCGAAGGTCAACAAGAACACGGAGGCCGAATCCCAAATATGCCAATGCAGCCATAGTTGAAGAAGCAACTGTGGTAGAACCTGAGTCGTTTGAAGAAGCATCAGAGGATTCTCAATGGATAGCAGCTATGAAAGAAGAGATCGATGCACTTGAACGAAATCAGACTTGGGATCTCGTGCCAATGCCAAGAGATGTGAAACCGATATCTTGTAAGTGGGTTTACAAGTTAAACAACGTTCAGATGGGTCAATTGAGAGGTACAAGGCACGATTGGTAGTTCGTGGTTTCTCTCAACAGTACGGACTAGAGTACGATGAAACATTTAGTCCAGTGGCTAAACTCACAACTGTACGAGTTCTACTTGCACTTGCAGCCAACAATGATTGGAATTTGTGGCAAATGGATGTGAAGAATGCTTTTCTTCATGGAGAGCTGGATCGAAAGATTTATATGATCCAACCAATGGGTTTTCAAAGTCGAGATCATCCTGAATATGTTTTTAAGCTACGGAAAGCACTCTATGGATTGAAACAAGCACCTAGAGCGTGGTATGGTAAGATTGCTGAATTTTTGACACATATTAGTTATTCAGTAACACCTGCAGATTCTAGCCTATTTGTCAAAGCACATGGAGGAAATATAGGTATCGTGCTAGTGTACGTAGATGATTTAATCATAACCGGTGATGACGAGGAAGAAATTCTTCGGACCAAGGAGAATTTATCAGTTCGTTTCCAAATGAAGGAACTAGGGCAGTTGAAGCACTTTCTTGGTCTAGAGATTGATCGTACACATACAGGAATATTTCTTTGTCAACAAAAATATTCCAAAGATTTGTTAAAGAGGTTTGGAATGCTCGAATGCAAGACGATTTCAACTCCGATGGAACCAAATGCTAAAATGTGCGCACATGAAGGAAAAGACCTGGAAGATGCAATAATGTATCGACAATTGGTAGGTAGTCTAATCTACTTAACCTTGACTAGACCTGACATATCTTATGCAGTTGGTGTGATGAGTCGTTACATACAAAATCCAAAGAAACCCCATTTGGAAGCTGTTCGACGAATATTGAGATACGTGAAAAGTACAATCGATTATGGTCTTTTGTACAATAAAGGGGAAGACTACAAATTAGTTGGTTACTGTGATGCTGACTATGCAGGTGATCATGACACCAGGAGGTCAACAACTGGGTATGTATTTAAACTTGGTTCCGGAACAATTTCTTGGTGTAGCAAGAGGCAGCCGACAGTGTCGTTGTCAACAACTGAAGCAGAGTATCGAGCAGCAGCAATGGCAGCTCAAGAGATTACCTGGTTGGTACAGTTGATGAATGATCTACATCAATCAGTAGATTATTCAGTTCCACTATATTGTGACAACCAATCGGCAATTCGTTTGGCAGAAAATCTAGTCTTTCATGCAAGAACTAAACATGTGGAAGTGCATTATCACTTTGTTAGAGAGAAAGTTCTGCTAGAAGAAATTGAGATGTGACAAATCAAGACAGATGATCAAGTTGCAGACTTGTTCACCAAAAGTTTGAGTATAGACAAACTCGAAATGTTTTGCCATCAGCTTGACATAGTGCGGAGAATGGGAGCTGACATTGAGGGGGAGTGTTAAAAATCAATGTCAACCCAACTTTAAGACAAACCCAAGTTGAAGCCCAACCCAATTCAAGCCCATTTTGTTTTGGTAAATATTTAATGTGTTTTTTAGTAAAAGTTAAATTAGCATTAGTAAAAGTTTAAATTGTGTTAGTGGAAGGTAGATAGAAGGTTAGTAGAAGTTTGGTGGAAGTTAGGTAAGAGTTAGGTAGATGTTTTTTTTATTCAATGGTTTGGATTAGTTTGATACTATTTAATCGTGTGGTTGATATTGAATCTTGTAACCTATAAATACCCTCCTTGTATTTGTGTTTTTTCAATTTCATCAATAAAAGCTTGAAAGCTTTCATTTAGTATTCTTCTTTGAGAGAGTGTGGAGTGCTCTTTTTTGTAGAGAGTAGTTTTCTTCTTCTTGATAAATTAGAGTTTTGTTCTCTAATTTTCTCAACATGGGTTATATGTAGAGGTGAGAATATGGGCCGGGCTCGATGGGCCAGAGCGGGCTGGCCCGAATTTTAGGTGGGCTGCGCCGAATTTTAGGTGGCCCGAATAAGACCCGGGCCGTTTGGCCCGGCCCGAATAGGCCCGTGGGCCAAGTGGGTTCGGGCCAGGCTGGCCCGTTTAGCCCATTTAGCCCGTTTTAATTTATTTGTTTAATAAATATATTTTAAAATTAATTTTTTATTTGTAAAAGTACTTGAAAAAATAATTATGAGACATATGAATAACATATTAAAATAAACATTTTGTTCAAGTCCCATGCCATAGGTGATGTATTTTTCAAGATTTAAAATTAATATTTTATTTATAAAAGTAATATTGATGGAAAAAAATATTAGAATAAAATATTAGGGCATGTCAAGTAAAAATAAAATATTATAATAAAATAAACAAAAGAAAAAGTGGGGTGTAAGAACAATAATTACATTGGGTTACTTAAAATGATGAAAATTTGTATATTTTAATAATGTTTTGGCCTTTTAAAAAAAAAAAAATTTGGCCCGTTTAGCCCATTTTAGCCCGTAGCCCGCTTAGGGCCGGGCTGGGCCAGCCAAAAGCTGGCCCGAATAAAAACGGGTCATTTTGGCCCGGCCCATTTTGGCCCGTGGGCCACTCAGGCCGGGCTAAAACGGGCCGGGCCAGCCCGTTTCCCAGCTATAGTTATATGTGCAATGCTATATACAAAGTAAGTTAGGTCCTTATCTAACTAATCAACTGCACATTTCTGACTATATACCAATATAATCTCAATTTGTCAATGTAATACATCATATACTTATAGTCTCCATCAATACCAATTGAATATCATATAGCAGATAGTAGGTAGATGTGGTTGTGCTAGTATTATGCAAAAGTGGTTGTGCATGACATCGATTGTGTTGTTCTAGTAGTTGGCAACATATGCATCGTACAATTTAGTGCAATGCATACTATAAACTATAGTGGTCGTAGTGTGGTAATGCACTATAATTTGTGTGTGTGTGTGTGTATACACACACACACACACACACATATATACAATATACAATTTGAAATTTAAAATTATAAAAAATTTTAGTTGCATTAAAAATATATTTAATTTAAAATTACAATGTAAATTAAATCTATTAGAAAAATATTACATACACATCCGAATATTCTCAACACTCAAAAAAAAAATGTAAATATGAACATGACAAATGGTAAAATTTATATAATGCTAAGAGATTAGCATACATCACCCTGGCTGGTTTTCATCTTCACAATTCTAAATTTCATCGTATAAATCAGCATCTACATTTAATTGTTATGCTTTGACTTGATTTTGCCGAATTGTTCATATATTTTCTCAATCACTTAATAAGCATAATAAAGCAACTATAATATCTGGTTGCAATATTATCTTACTATCTAAAATAATATTAACACTCATATAAAAAATAGACTCCAAATCAATATTATGTATCATATGCATATGGGTCAATAAATCATGTTTCAACTTATGGAGTTTGTGAAAGGTGGATTTGTCTAATTTCTACCAATTCAATATGTCTAAGCTATTCATATCAATTTGGGACAAGATAGACTACTAATTAGTATCTAAGTATATAGAGAGCTCACACTTATTTGATGGACCACCCATTCATTTATTCGATGCTAATTACGTGAAAAACTTATCATCTTCATATATGATATCAATCTTCATGCTTGAAGGCTTACTAAAACTTTCATACTTAATTTCATTAAATTTTAATAAGTTTTCTATCTATTAATATATTTTTCCATCTACTTCACGTGGTCGGTGAATACAACTACATATGTATTTTATTGAATTTTCTATTTATTCGACCTTAACACTAGGATTCACATAGGTAGCTAAACAAAAATGATAATATTATTTTAATATCTTAAATACTTTATTTTCATCTTAATAGTCATTTCCCCAAAATATGGTATTTTCTTTATTGGATAAATATATTACTCATGTTGCATATGCATCTAAGTATGATGCAAGATGTGTGAATGTATACAGATGAACATCAAATTGTCATAACCTAGAAAATTTAAAGAATTTTAAAAATGAAAAAGTACATCTTAATCTAATTACTTAATTATTATTTTATTAGTTTTACTATTAATGAAACTTGATATAACCTGCTGGTAATAAACACAATTTATACATCAAATATGTTGCATTCCAATGGTGTCTAATATCTAGTAAGAATTTTTTATTTTTTGTATGCCTGCTAATTTATACTGAATATAAAGTTCTTGTAGTTTTCTTCATTTTTTAATATATCTTAGTGTATTTCTAATATGCTCTATTGAGGGTGAAACTAATTAAGCCTACTTGTAGTGTTGTATTCTTAGGTTTAATATGTGATACAAATAATATAAAAAATTTTAGTTAGGGAACATTCTCTAGTGGTTCTAACAAATAAACTCACAACGCCACTATTATTCAAATTACTTTCAAATAATATATTATAAAATTTATTTTGTATTTCATATTCCATAATATCCTCACAAGACTCATTTATGACAAGGTCATTATGAAATTAGAATATCTTATGAAACTCTAATATTTCTATTTATTTTCTACTTAGAAATAACAAAGTGATCGATGATACGTGTCAAAGGAGTGTCGTCATGAGTAGTCAATATATAGGACATCATTTATATCATTCTAGTATGTCTTTTGGGATCATTAATTACTAATTATTTTTAAAATTTATAATTTTTTATTATATAGGCTTGATGTATTTCTGAATATAATGAGGAATGAAGTAGTTTGGATCTTTTGCAAATTGAAGTAGAATACTAATATCATCATCCAACCTTGCAATGCTTTCTCTAGTAAACTCACTTAGCGATGTTATTTTTTATACAAGATTTTGCTATATCTATTATACCAAACCCCCTCAAATTTGTGGTAGTACAGAACTAGCCCAAAAAAACCTAGTATCCTCCAATAAATTAACGTAGGAATTGACTTGATTAGTCTTTTCATAAAAAATAGTATGGAATATACATCCTAACACACGCACAAGCACACACTTTGTCAAACAAAGAGGTATCAATTCTAAAAAGAATTACTGAATATATATTATTTTCAATTAAAATATTTTAATGAAATTTTTTAGTACAAGATATTTTTGTTTGTATAATATACATTCTCATGAAATAGTACATATTTTATTTTTGATGTATTTGTACATATTTGAGCATTATATCAAAAGATTTTAAGTAAATAGATTTTTTGATCGAAGTTTATAAATATTATAGAAATTAGATGTATTTTAGATGAAATTATTGGAGAGTTTCTTGGAAAGAAAAAAATGGAAATTCATTATATTTCTCATGTCATTACTTAGTTACATCTTCCACAAATTTATGTAATAGGCTCTTTATTCTTTCTTGATTACAATTTTAACAATTGTCATGTTAATCTTTATATGTCATAACTCAATCATTGAGTCATTATAATCTTTTTATCGTGTAATACTATTTTTGAGACTCATTTTCATGGAGTCGTCATGATATTATCTCCAAAACATAATGATGGTCGTAATCTTATTTTTATGTTGTGATATCTAAGTATCCTACTAGTATAAGAAGGTATGATATATTTCATCATTATGACTTAATTGATAAAGAGCCAACATATTAGGTAAAATTAGTTGTGGCCATATATAATGTTGTGAATTTATGCTCCAAAAAGCATTTAATCTAATTATGGTATTTTTTTTGGCCATGACATTGTTCTCTAAAAAGAAAACACCAAAGTTATGATTATTTTCACAGTAATAATTTTGTATTATAGAGAAAAATTATCATAGACATTCTAGCCACCATAACTTTATGCTCTATGGGGGGTTACTTGAGTCGTAGTTTTCCTTGCTGCTGTGACTTTTGTACTCTAGAAGAAATTCAATAAAACAATAAAGTCACAAAAGATTACACCACGACTCCCAACTTAAAGAATCATATGAAAACTAAAATTATAAAAGTAATACTTAGAAGATTATACAAAGAAAGGAGAGGGGAAATTTAATTTCAAGCCAAGAACATGCAAACCCTAGGTGATGTGGCCCTCGACATCCAAATTAGGTATAAATCCAAGATAAACACAAATAATAATTATGCGAGATTAAGTTTTGATACTTAGATTCTCATTAGGATTATTATTTTAAACCCTTGATTTCACGAGATGTCATTATAGATATCTCGTATGAATATTACCCTATTTCTCAGCTAAATTATAATCTAAGATTAATTTTATGTATACATGTTTTGATGATGTAATATTATAATATTTATATTTGTAGTAATAGTGTAGTTTGAATGTTATTGGATATGAATTCTAATTGGAACTAAAATTTAGAGTTATCACTATATAGTAGGTTTATGAGTGTAGGTTGTGGTAAATGATGATAGGTAAGTCATTGGATACTCATGTGGTATGATACAAAATAAGTGATAATTATTCTAATCTTAATACATAAGAAAACATAAATGTGAAATCCTAATATTGAGATAAATTTTAATACTTTAAGTATACAACTTATGAAGTCAAAAGCAAATATGTATTTATGACCAATCCATATTGCATATTCTAGAAAGAATTGACATTCTAATAATACAAATATTAATTAGAATGTCTAACCTAGAGTTTTCACTAGTGTATGAGTCAAGTGTCTGTTGTGGTGGATGGTGATGATATGTAATGGGATACATATAAGTAGAGTTATTTTGTGAAGTGATAATAGCCTTATGAGTTATAACCACTTGTATGATTTTCATATGTGAGATTATTCATGAGAAGATGAATATTAATTGACATAAGTATAATACTTATGAAGTTGTAAGTTTTGTGAAGTGGTAATAGCCTTATGAGTTATAACCGCTTGTATGATTTTCATATGTGAGATTAATGAGAAGATGAATATTAATTGGCACAAGTATAGTACTAATGAAGTTGTAAGCACAAACATATTTATTATGATATTATTTTTTATCTTTAAGACATCAGAGATCAAAAAATGAAAAATGCATACTCGAAATAGTCATCAATAATAGTTGATATATTATCTAAAAGGAACAGACATGCAAACAACCCATGAACATAATCAGATATGCTTTCGATGGTGAAATACTATTGGGTATGCCCAAGTTTGGTAGATTAGTTTTATTTATTTTAATTATTTTATTTTTTTGAAGGTACAAAGCTCGGTAAAAGAAGTACAAAAAAAATTCTATTTTTTTATTTAAAAAAAATAATTTTTAAAATTTTGCAAAAATTGGAACATTCTCATTATCACAAAGAAGGCACGCATGTGGTACTCTTATAAGAAGGAGTGCCCGCGCCTAGTCCTTGAAAAATAGAAATGAGAGTGTGAAAATGTGATTGTGCGGATGCATGTAACATTGTGTCCATTTTTTCCAAAAATGAGGCAGTGCATGACATACAAGGCCGATGTGAATGGACAACACTGAGGGTGTTCATCTTCTGAATTTCAAAGAATATAAAAGTGTCCATTTTTGCCATTTTATTTTTTCTAGTTTTGAATTCTAGAAGCTATGACACAATTTTCTCTCTCTCTCTCTCTCACATACTCATACTAGTTTGAATATTATAATTTATTTATTTAAGTGATCCTGTTTAAATTTTAATATCTGTGTTCAACATGTGCATTGGTGTGTGATTTATTTTTTGTGCATTATGTATGCAGATTATATATATACTCATAACTTTATTATAATTCAGTATGTGTACCATGGATGTTGATGGTTTTTGCTTTTATTTGTGTATAGAATTATATGCCATAAGAATTTAGAGCTTTAACAACTTTGAAGATTTGAAAGCTATGGACAGAATCTCATCTTCAGTCTAGAAATTGTGATGTCATCATGTTGTTGATTCCAAGCCGTAAATTTGACAAATCAACCTTTCACCCCTAAAGAATAATATAGAAAAAGATTTGAAAACTAAGTATCAAGATAGCTCACTCTTATTCGATGGTACACCCCATCATTTTCCCCTCGCTAACTGAATGGAGAAATTATTGTCTCCGAATATGGTATTCATGTCCGTACTCAGAGCTTAGCTATTATTACCACCATACCTAGTATCATAGTATGTAAATAGCTCAGTCAACTTCTCGTGAATGAAAGCTTTATGTTAGTGTTCTTGGTTCATACACGAGGATATATATGTCAAAATATTTTATATCATTTCTACCTTATGGTCAATGTAGGAAACCGGACAATAAAAAGATAAAATAATGGACCAGGTCTTTTAAGTATTTGGTTTCTATCTCAACAATCATGTCACTAAATATCAGATCATCTCTAAACTTCCTTAACATACTACTAATGTTACATACATTATTGAGTATAATGTAAGTTGTTGGAGTATAAACTAGCAAACACATGTTCATCATGCCATAAAAAATCTTTAGGAATTTTACATATGAAATTCTTGTAGCCTAGTTGGTGTCATCAATAATAAGTTCTTCACTCTTACTATTGATGTTATCGGATATCATGTGTTCATATCCAACACAAGACTCAAACATAAAGTATATGTAATTCAAATGATGTCTAACATCTGATTGGAATTTCTTTTTTCTTTAGACCCTTAAAAAAAGTGACTACTAAACTCATATTGCCTGCGAGACATACAAAAAAATTTTAGTAAGTTATGTATATTTTTTAAAGTGGGGAAAATAACATTCAACCCTACTTGTACTATGAGGCTAATGACGTGACACACATATTTAAAGAATAATGTATTAAGTATTGATATTATATCAGTTAGTACATTTGAAGAAGATACTAAGAATTTATATTATATTAGTTAGTAACTTGAAAAAAAGAATTGATATTATGTTTCAGATGCTAAGATTTGATATTATATCAATCAGTACACTTTATAAAATTATTATGATTGAAGAACTAAAGTGATGAGTTACTATCTTAATGATGTCGGTACTTTCTTAATTTCACTATTAAGGTAGTATCTATAGTACATTAAAGTAATACCTACAATAAATTAAGGTAGTACTCATCACTTTAGTTCTTTAATCATAATATTTTTTTTAAATGTACTAACTGATATAATATCAATTATTTGTATTTTATTCTCATTTATTTTCAAATTAACTACCTGAAACATACTTCTCACTTTATATTAAATGTAGGATTATAAAAAAAAATGTCTGGGTACTCTAATTTTAAAATATTTATTAATTACTATTTCCCTTAAAATCAGCAAAAAATACAATTGTAACCTACACATATCATAAAATATTTAATAATTAATGAATTGCTGCTATTTGGTAAATCAATTATATAATTTAAAATCAATTAGTAAATTTTTATTAATTATTATTATTTTATTTTATTAATTTTTGTAATTTTTTTTATTTTAGTGATATATTTGTTGACATTATTTTAAATTATGTAATTTTTATATTTTTTATTATTTATTAATTTTTATAATCAAAAAATGATGCCCAAATACAGAAACACAAATGCATCATTCAATTGTAATTTTTGAATAAAAATGGATATCATGTGAAACACATGAGCCTAGGGGTAAGAAGAGACATTATTATAACATGACACTATATAGATATAGGCAACTTAAAAATTTGATTAGTGACATTTATTGGTTAATGTTAAAAATGTAAATTAGTGTCTTTTCGCAATGGTACTACAATGTTATTTTATTAGATTTGTTATTGTTATTGTTTACAATTTTTATTTTACAAAAATATATTATTTTGTGCTCCAATAAATTCATGTATTTCCCAATTTGTGATATTCTTTTATAAAGTTTACAAGTTACAATTTCATTTCCTATCTTTTATCATAATAATTATATGAAATAATTCCTGCTAATCTCTCTTATATTTTTATAAATTCATATTATGTTTTCTGATGATTGTTATTACGAATTTGCTCTTGTGTTTGTGATTAAGTTAGAATTTGTTAAACAACTGAGGATAAGACACAGAGTTTGCGAGATATAGTTTTTCTTTTTAGTCTAATTTAGCCACAAAATTACAATAGAATTCAACAAAATTTCCTATTTTTTCAATGGAGGGTATTTAGGTAGAGCTCCCTTTTACCAAAAAACATTTTTTCATCCTTTCGCTAATATATAATTTGTATGCAAGTGCCCCAATTCTAGCAACAAAACATATAGAATTTTTTGTTTATTTCATCCACAAGTGGTATTGGAGGGAGGTTCTATTGCTTGGATATTGTGCTTGGTGTTGATTTAAAGATGGAGGAATCATTGGGAGCCACTAGGATCAGACTAACTTCATTTAATTATTCTATTTAGAAGTCAAGAATGAAAGATATTCTTTATTGCAAAGATTTATATGCGCTTATAAATGGGGATAAAAGTAAACTCATAAATATGTCAGAAGCAGAATAGAAGATCATGCACAAAATAATAGTAGTCCTAATCAGATAATGAATAGACCAGAGTGTGTTTCATCATGTATCACATAAGATTGATGCTACTAAGCTTTGGAAAAAATTAGAATCCAGGTATAAATGAAATATTGCACAGAATAAGTCACTTTGATTAGAAGGCTAATAAATTTCAAGTATATAAATGGGCACAGTGATGGCAGAACACATAGTGACTTTAAAGGATTGGTGAACCAGTAAAATGCTATGAAGATGAATATTAAAGATTGAAGATTAGTCACAAACATTGTTACTTTTAAGTTCTTTGCCAGATAGTTGGGATACTTTAGTTATCTCACTTAGTAACTATGCTCATAATGGCACATTAACCATGGATATGGTAAAAGATAGTTTGTTTAATGAAGAAGCCAGAAAGAAGGAATAAGAAATATCTTCTAAGACAGAGGCTATTCTCATAAAGAATAGGGGAAGAGGTAAAAATAGAGGACCTAAGGGTTGTGGTAAATCCAAAGGCTGGTCACAATCCAAAGGAAAGTCTTGTGAAAGAGAAAAGTGTTATCATTGTGGATAAGGAAGGACATATTAGAAAAAATTGTTATGCTTGGAAACGGAAACAAAAACAAGGCAAAAATTAGAGGAAAGATGAAAATGAAAATACTATAACTACTTTATTTGACGAAGATGTAACAATTCTAATTTTTGGAGATGAAAAATATTTGCCTATAATGGATAATGAGGTTGAATGGATTATTGATATAGTAGCCTCTTATCATGTTACTCCTAATAAGGAGTTCTTCACATCATACAAGTCAGAAGACTTTAGTACTGTAAAGATGGGTAACACCAGCTACTCAAAGATTGTGGGTAATGGTGATGTTTGCATATAGATAGATGTTGGTTGTTCATTGACTCTGAGAAATGTGCGGCATGTTCATGACTTATGTCTTAATCTTATTTCTAGAGTTGCCTTGGATCGGGAAGGATATGTGAATACTTTGGTAATGGTAAATGGAAGCTTATCAAAGGTTGGTTAGTAGTTGTTAGAGGCAAGGTTAGGAGCATACTTTATAGGATAGTTGTGAAAATCTATGGAGATGAATTAAATGTAGTTGAAGATGTTTCCTCCCCAAATTTATGGCACAAAAGATTGGGTCACATGAGTGAGAGAGGATTAAATATTTTAGTCAAAAAGGCTCTCATTCCTTTTACTAAATATAATAATCTTAACCCTTGTGATTATTATTTAGTTGGAAAACATCATAGAGTTTCATTTTCTAAATCTTTATAAAGAAAATCTGATGTTTTGGAATTGGTTTATTTTGATGTTTGTGGTCTATTTGGGGCGGAGTCCTTGGGTGAAAATAGATATTTTGTCGCATTCATTGATGATGCAGTAGTATCAATTTTTCTAGATATTGCATGCTGTAGTTGAAAAAGAGACAGGAAAGCTATTGAAATATCTTTGTACTAATAATGGAGGTGAATATTTATCAAAGAAGTTTAGAAACTACTACTCAACACATTGTATTATACATGATAAGACAGTTCCTATACTCCATAGCACAATGGTGTTGCAGAAAGGATGAATCACACTATTGCTGAGAAGGTAATATGCATGCTAAAAAATGGAAAAGCTATCCAAAGTGTTTTGGGGTGAAGCTATTAGTACTGCTTCTTATCTGATACATAAGTCTCCCTCAGTTCCTTTAGAGTTTGACATCACAGAGAAGGTATGGACGAAAAAAGATATTATTTACAAACATCTTAAGGTTTTTGGGTGTAAGGCTTTTACACATATACCTAAAGAGCAAATGTCAAAGCTTGATGATAAAGCTTTTCCATGTATCATTGTTGGTTATGAGAATGAAGAATTTGGGTACAAACTATGAGATCTAGTAAAAAAGATCAGAAGTAGAGATTTGATATTTTATCACAAGTAAAAAAGATTAGGCTATTTCAGATTGTGAGAAGACTGAAAAGGTGAAAGATATCAATAGTGGTGTTATTAATTCTATAATTATTCATTTTTCTTTGTAGCACACTATAGATGGGGAAGCAGAGATTACTTGTGATAAAGAAGCAAAGATTGCGATTAATAATGAGATGCCAGAGAGTGATCAATGTGTTGAGTAGGGGGAGTAGCCTCCTCAACAAGTCATCTTTGAACCTCAAATTAGAAGGACCAACAGGAAAAGTCATTTATCATCCAAGTATCTTTCTTAGAGTATGCATTTATTACTGATGAGGGGGAGCCAGATAACTTTCAAGAAGTACAACTCATGTAGATAAGGTAAGCTGGATGAAAGATATGCAGGAAGAAATGCATTCTTTGCTAAAGAATGACTCTTATGAGTTGGTGGAACTCCTAAAGGGCAGAAAGGCATTAAAGAACAAATTAATGTTTGAGTTGAAGAAAGTTAGTGATGAAAAATTACTGAAATATAATGCTCGGTTGGTAGTGAAAGGTTTTGGGTAGAAAAATGGTATTGATTTTGATGTTATATTCTCTCTAGTTGTGAAAATGCTTTCTATCTGAGTATTTTTGATTTTGACTACTAGTTTAGACCTCGAGCTTGAATAGTTAGATGTGAAGACTATTTTTCTTATTGGTGATTTGAATGAAGAATTTTATATGTCACAACCAGAGAGGTTTTAAGTAAGAGGTAAGAAAGGCATGGTTTGCAAATTAAAGAAAGTCTGTATGGGCAGAAGCAAGTGCCAAGGCAGTGGTACAAAAAGTTTGATTTTTTTATGGTGAGCCACGAGTATAAGAGGACACATGCAGAGCATTGTGTTTATTTCAAGAAGTTTAAAAATGATAACTTCATTATTCTTTTACTTTATGTTGTTGATATGTAAATAGTAGGGAATGATTCAAGATTGATTGGCAAGTTGAAAGAGAGGTTGTTCAAGTCTTTCGACATGAAAGACTTAGGGACTACAAAATAAATATTGGGCATGCAAATTACTTGAGACAGAAAGGCAAAAAGTTGTGGTTGTCACAAGAAAAGTATGTTGAACACGTGCTTGAATGATTTAATATGAAAGATGCTAAGCTAGTTAGCATACCTTTAGCTAATCACTTTAAGCTTAGTAGAAGCTTATGCCCTCCTACAATAGATGAAAAGAAAAAAATGGCTTCTATTCCTTACTCCTCAGTATTGGGGAGTCTTGTGTATTGTATGACTTGTATAAGGCATGTTATTGCACATGCTGTTAGTACAGTGAGTAGATTTCTCTCAAATCTAATGAAGATGCATTGTGAATCTGTGAAATGAATCTTCAAATATTTGAGGGATATTTCAAAATTGTGTTTGAGTTTTGGGGGTTCAAAAGCAGTGTTAGAAGGCTTTACAGATGCTGACATGGCAGGTGACCTAGATGGTAGAAAGTCAACTTCAGGTTATTTAATCAATCTTGCAAGGGGAGCTATTTCATGGTAGTCTAAGTTACAGAAGTGTGTTGTTTTATCTACTACTGAGGCAGAATATATAGCAGCAACTGAAGTAGTAAAAGAGATGTTATGAATAAAGAAATTTGTCCAAGAGCTGGGCTTGATGAAAGATAAGTTTGTTGTGTTTTGTGATAGTTAGAGTGCTATGGAATTGAGCAAGAATACTTCATATCATTCTTGTACAAAGCAAATAGATATGAGATATCATTGGATACGAGATGTCATTGAAAAATGGGTTATGAAGCTTAAAAAGATTCACATAGATTTTAATTCTTCTGATATGATGACAAAAGATATTGCCTGAGAAAAGCTGAAGTTTTGTGTCAGGTTAGCCAACATGGACTCTAACTGAGATGTTAGAGTATAATCTCTTCTTATGTTGGGCTCGAGGGAGAGATTGTATTCACGATGTGATACATGTTATACGCATATAAATAGGCGTGTAGAGTGAGCTCTAGAAGCATGGTTTTAGGGTCACCTTCATATATGCCAGGTGCAACATCTCCAAGAGGAGAGAGTTATAAGCGCATCTCAGCAACTTTTTGCAAGACTCTCCTATCATTCTAGAACGAATAAAAAAGATCAGAAGGGGACTAGTGGAAAAATTGGTCTGGCTTTTGAATAAAAGTGCGTTCACCTTCAAGTTAGTTTAGGATATGTTCTACACTAGGGGTGACCCAATGTCAGATCATATAGGCATATGGTATAAGTTTATTCTAGTTAAAATTTTTATATGGCATCCAAGTGTAGCAACTACTCTGATGAAGCAACATGAATACACTGGATGATTCACTATGAGGATTCATAGTGTATTTGGTGGGAATACTTTGCCAACCTAAATACCTTGAATATTATGATTAAGCAAGCATTCAAGCTGGATAAGTTGGCAAACATAAAAATTCCAACTGATTTACCATGGATCAGAAGATAAATCTCCATACTGATAATGTGGGAGATAGAGAAAGAGTACAATGATGTTAGATTCAGGAAAAAATAATTCATGGCTGACAGAATCATTTTCAGGATTGATGCATTAGTCGAGAATATACTACAAGCATGTGGACAGAGAGTTAGACGATGAGGTAGGCAGTCCCGTGACATAGGTGTTATAGTGTTGTTGATCTGATGGTCCCCTTGAGCTCCATTTTATAGATCAACAGAATTACTTTTATGGTGTGGGAGCAGGGCTATTGTGTCAAGAACTTATGTATTATATGGCATATAGCTTCTTGGTTCTTGGTATATCTCTTTCTTTGCAGGCTAAATAGGAGAAGAACTAGGGCTGGTAGAGCTTCGATATATAAGTGATACAAGAGAAGAGCATTCTGAAAAGTAATTCTTCAAAGTTTAGATTTTTATGTTTTAAAATTCTTATAGTAACCATACTCTCTTGGCGACACATTTCTTTTTTATGGTTCAATGTGCATTCTAAGCATATAACCAAAGGGTGCATAGGATTTGATGGGTTGGCCTAAATTGGCTAGTATTTTACTCTATTATAAACTATGTGTGCTTATGATAAAAAAATTGTGTTAAAAAAACTATAAATTTATTAAAACAAAACAAATTAATTTTGAAGTTAGAAAACTTATTCATAAACTTGCAGTCTAAATTTCTACCATAGAAACACATCAAATTAAATATATATATATATATTTAAAATATTATAAACTATTATAATTTTAAACAATATAATAAATACAATTTGAATTTCAAACAATAAAGTGATTCCTTTATAATAAAATACATATACTTATTATCTTCATATTTGATGAGTATTAATCTTAAATTTTTATCTTATACAATAAATATTTCACATATTTATCTTAGCAAGTAGATTCCTTTATAATAAATATTTCACATCTTTCACATATTTTTATCTTCATATTATTGTCATTAGTTGTTAAATCTATCAATTGAATTTGAAAAATTCATCATAGTGATTGGGTTATATGCACAATGCTATTCACTATGTAAGCTTGGTCCCTAACTAATCTACTTCACAATTTAGATTACATACCAATAGAATCAAAGTATGTCGTTATGCTACTTATAGTCCTAAGATGCCTTCACAGCAATTTTCAAAAAAATCATTATCAAGGTCTAATACTAATTTTTTGGAATGATTGTAACTATGAAAGAATGAATAATAGTATTTAACTTTACTATCACAATTATTATTTTCACTAACTTTTACTTAGTTTAATTTCACGCACTCACCCTATCACATGTTTACTCATTGTGACTTTTTTACCAACTTTCTTGAAAATTATGTTACATACTATAGTGGATTGCTCTATTAATACTAGTTAGAACAAATCAATTTGGAGTTTCTAGCATCATCCATTTATACCATGTTATATATTTCTTTTGCACTAGTAGAAAATTGTCCAGTTAGAAAGAATTTAGAATATTGTAGAAGGCATTGGAAAGTTTGGAGAGGTTGATATATTTATAAAATATTATGTCTTGTCTATTTGTAGTGCTTCTATTTTAATATTACCATCAATGCATAACACCACAACCACATTTCATCTACGTTGAAGTTTTTTTTATGTATTTTTATTTGCATGACATCTTCTTCTTAACTAGTTTGCTATAAAATCATTCATTCAATACTCTTATTTTGCTATTACTCAAGTTAATTTTTTATATGGGTGAGGGTAATTTGGCCCATCTTATCCTTACTTGAAAATGGGGTAAGCAGGTTGGGCTAGGCGGACCTACAAATCTTGGAAGATTCAAATTTTGCATATTCAAAATCCCTTGCCTGGATGAAGAAATGAAAGGAACAAAAATAGCTTGAAAATCACTTTAAATCTATGTGTTTTAAATAGTTTGCAAGTGTTTATGAAATATTGAAGAACTTTGGTGAGATGTGGTTTTCTATTTCATAATTACATGAACTTTTAAAACATTTTCTTGATGTACTCTTTTGGATTTTTCAAGTACTTATGAACTGCTAAAGCTTTATGGCCAATGTAGTTTGCCTTTGGATTTTATAATTGCTTGTTAGCTAACAAATCTATTTACACATTTGATAATGTTCTTACAATTTCATAAGTGATAGTGAACTTCTAATGTTTTATGTTTAACTAGATAGTCCCTCATCCTAATAATTACTTTCTAATTGATGAAACTATTTCCTACAATATTAATTGTATCCAAAGTTCATAGAAATTTGTTAGTTTTGTCAAGTATTTGTGAAATCTTTTTCTTGTCCTAATTTTCATGCATTATTATGTGTATTGTTGGCTAGATTAAATATTAAAAAAAATTATTGTGAGTTGTTTCTCCATAAAAGGTTTGGACGCCTCTTCTAACTATAATTGTATGTGTTGTTGTTGCATGAGGAATTTTGGAGTTGTTTAAAATGCTAAAATGCATCTGTTTGATCAAGGGACAAATCCATCCTTATGGGAATGAAAAGTGTTAATTAGTTAAATGACTACTCAGTTAATAAATAGAGCATTATCGTGGATAGTCACACACTTTCTTTGCATCCCCAAGTCCCTTAAAAGATCATTTTAGGTGGGTTAAACATAGAATATTCTATTATATATTTGGTTATTTTTGATGATGTGTAAATGCATAAAAGAGTGATAATTGAAATGATTTCACTAAATTAAAATTTTGATAGATTGTGACGAATAGAAGTAAAATCATTGTGTTTTTAGAGATAATCGGTGACTTTGTGATAGTGGTCCCATCAAGTAGTTCTAGTATCCATTCTTAGCCAAAACTATATCTAATTAGTCATGTTAATTTTTATATGTCTTGACTTTACTACCTCATTAGTACATTCCTTTTACAATGCAACATATTCTTTTAGGCTATAATATTATCTTAGAGTAAGAGCCATACTTATCATGTAATATTTAAATGATAATAACAATAATTTTATATTGTAGTAACCAAGAATATCACTAGTACTAAAACACATGACTATTTTCTAGTGTCATAATTTTTATTTTATTAAAACTTTATATTTCTAAGTTTAGAGTTGTGATTAATCTTCAACGACATGACTTTTGAGCTACAAAGAGTTACAAAACGGCAATATGTTGTGACTATTTTAAGAGCTGTGGGTTTTTTCCTCAAGAAAAGGCAAAGCCACATTGATCACTCATTGCCATGACTTTCAGTCACAAGAGATAAAGGCCAAAGCCATAACCACTTCTTAGAGCACCATGAAATTTGTGGTTTAGAGATGAAGTGCATAAGCTGTGGCCACTTCCCAATATTATGACTCTATAATATAGAAGACAAAGGAAAAACTATGACCACCATTAAGCATCATTTAGTGGTAAATAAAGTTTAGGGGAATTCCAACTCACAACAACTTCTCAGTGTCGCAACTTTGAGCTCCAAAAACAAAAGAACAAAGTCATGCTATCATTCCAAAGTTGTAATTTTCTATTTGGAAAATGCTTAGAATTCATGAAGTATAAAATAATAAGGAGAGAGAATCATCATAATAATCTTGATATTAATCTTCTTCTCCACTTTTAACCAAGCATAGCAACAACCATATGAATAAATTTTGTACTTTCTAGGGGATTTGCTAACAAATAAGTGATGCAAGAATAAACCTAAATCCTAGAGTTGAGAGACGTAACTTTCAAACCCCCCTCTCCAACTCTAAGATCGATTTAGGGGATTCAATTAAAATACCATAGGATTATTATTTTGAATCCTAGATTCTCAGGAGAGTTATTATTGAGAAACTAGGATTCACAAGACTTATTTTCTTATACTTCATATGAATTTCTCCCCAATGTCAAATTAAATCGAGGGCTAGGGTTTATTTATTTTGATTTATGTGATGTATATATAATTTGAATGTTAATTGTGATTTTTGATTTAAGTCATGAATTAGCAATGATGAAATTGGTGATTAAATAGAATTAAAATTAAGATTTTACTATTAGTGGGTTTGATGTTGTAGTGAGTGGTAACTTGCAAACCATGAGGCTCACTCACATATATGGTAGGAAGGAAGTGGTAGCATTTCTGATCATGATGTATAAGACAAACTTGTATGTCAAAACCCAAAACCAATGTATATTACTCATTATGAGCACGACACAAACAAAGTTAAAAGCATAAATACTTTTACCTACCAATCTATTATATGTATCTTAGAAGAACCAACTCTCTATGAATCTATATTTTTTATAGAATATTCTTCTAAGAGTTTTATCTTTAGTGTGTATGTTACATTGTCACTATGGAGGATGAGTAATTCACATGACCTGCATGAGTAGGAGTGTCTTATGAGGTAGTGGCATCCCTTTGACTTACTCAAATTATTATTGTTCTCACTAGTGAGATTTGAAAAAAAAAATATATGTTAATTATATGAATATAGCACTTAGGAATTCAAAAATATAAATACTTTTAAAATCACATTAGTTCAAAGTCATTAAAATATCTAAAGTCGGAGAATAAGAATGAACATATGAAATAATTAGCAAGGGCAATTGACAAGTTTCTTAAAAATTATAAACTTGTGAATGACTCTCGATCAAATATGATACGTTTTATCTTGGGGATAAAATACAAATGAGATAACTATGAGAGGACTATCATTTGGATTGACTTAATAGTGACAAGCACCTTAAATGACAAAAGAGCATTCTGATAATAATTCAACCTTATTTTATGACCAAACTCAAAATGAATCATTCTATTTAAACATAAAATACACGAATAAAAATGGAAAACCCCTAATATCTAAGAATCTGACCTAAAATAATTTCTAATGAAATTAAATAATTTTTAGGCATATTTGTGCTATTAGATTTATTATGTGACAATTACATCCAACATAAAAAATTCCATTAAGGGGACCCTCTCCAAGAGCATATCTAATCACACTCAATAAAATAACTAATTAAAATATATTTAAATATTTAATTCAGTATTTTAGCTAGCAATACTTTGAAATTTACTCCAACCAAGCTCAACAAAATACCGAATGTGTGGCGTGAAGTTGGGTTTTTGTTGCTCCCGGTGTCACTGGAACCAGTGGATATTGAAGACGACCAAGAATTTTTTAAAGGAAAAAAATGATTTGTTGAGCAATAAATGCTTGCTACATTTGTTGAGCGAGAAGCCGGGGAGGGACAAAAACGCGAGTGGGATAGTGAGCTCGTTGGAGTCCTAATTTTTTAATCACACTCAACAAAATATCGTATCCATTATTTTTAGCGAGCTCGTTGGGGATGCTCTAATGATTCTTACGAATATACTCACAACGACACTATTATTCAAAAATATTATCAAAAACTATATTATAAAATTAATTTTATATTTTATATTTCTTAAAAATTCTCGAAAGACTCATATATAACATGGTCATCACGAAGATTAAAAATTGTATGAAACTTTAATATTCTTCTATTTAGTTCACTTACATTCAACACAATGACTAGTGATTCATCCAAAATGACTAGTCATGAGGCTAAGAAAGAGCAGTGACAGTATTATAACATGGCACTACATAGTTATTGGTAACTTAAAATTTGATTAGTAACATTTATTAGTCAATGTTAAAAATATAAATTAGTCTATTCGCAATGGAAGTATGGCACTTGGCACTACAATGTTATTTTATTATATTTGTTATTTTTAATATTTACCATTTTTATTTTACAAAAATGCATTAATTTGTGTGCTCTAGTAAATTCGTGTAGTTCCCAAATTGTGAAATTATTTTATAAAGTCATGCCTTTTTATCAGCAATGCTTTCATTTCATATTTTTTATCATAATATTGATATGAAATAATTGCTGGTGCTCTTTCTTCCTTTTTTGATAAATTATTATTATGTTTTCCACGTATTCTTATTTTAGTTTGCTCTTGTGTTTGTGATTAAGTTAGAATTTATTAAAATGATAGAGAATAAGAAGTAGAGTTTGCAAGAAATAGTTGATTTCTTTTTAGATTTTAATATGTAGGTGTTAAGCCTGATATTAGGCCAAAACATTGCAGCAGAAATCAACAATATTTCCTAGTTATCAATGCTACTCCCCCGGGTGTCATTGAACAACCAATTTGAGGTTTTTTAGGCAAACCTCCCTTCCTTTCTCCCAGAATCATGTTTTTTCCATAATATAAAAAATATATTTTGCAAGCAGGTGCCCCAATTCTAGCTATTACTTTTAATCAGTCTGTAATGTTGGCGTTGGTACGTAAGCTTTAGGATGTTATCATAATTAAACTAAGGAATGTAAATTCTCCACCTTGGGGTAGCCTCCCATCAGTGCTGGTCTGCCCTAGATTACATGTGATGTACGAAATTTATCGTGGTTCAACATGTATTATACCACAGTGAGGTCCCCCAGGTCAATTCATTTATAGTTGTTTTAATGTTGCGTCAATACCAAAATGAAGAGAATTAGCACTTTGATGTTCACATGGTATTTGAATTCTTGTTTTAGATGATGCATATTATCCTTTCTAAATCTATTTATCCACCAAAACTTCAAAATATATGTAGAACCCACGGTCTTGTCTCCTAATCGCTCACGTGAAATCTCTTTGGTTTCCAATGAAATTACTTGTTGGCATAGGTTCTGTCGCGGCCAGGATCTAAGAATTCTCCTCCATTCCAGCTCTGCTCAGGTCGTGGGTTGTATGTAGTTTTGGATGGCTGAATTTTGTTTCTGTTCTGTTGGGGCAATTTCCAGAGGGATCGCTCAAAACAAAATTTGATATTTTTTTGAGTGTGCTTAGAAAATTAGTGATTGTTAATAGCTTAACAAATCAATCTCTTAAAATATTATTGCTTTCTTTGATATTCACCCGTTTCAATGGCACCAGCAGCAATAAAAACAGCTTTGCACTTTATTTTGCTGATCTTGGTTGAACTAAAATTTTTATTAGTTTGAGTGGTTGGAGATGTTTTAGTTGGGGATACAAATAGTGGCTTGTTACTTAAAATAAACATCCAAAAAAATCATTCCTTGCATTAATCATTCTTTGTTTTAGCCATGGTAGCATTTCCATTCTGTATTTAAGTTTGTATTCGACTTACTTTGAAATTAAACACCCTTGTTGACTCGTTTAATAAATGTTTCTGCTTATGTTTTAGTTTTTTTTTTTTTTTGGATCTCATTTATTATTGTGGATTTACTTTAGTTTGTTTTTGTACAGCTCTTAGATATTTCTCTATAATCATTGGTGAAACAAGGGAAATTTACATTTGGTACAATATTTGTATCATAGCAGTGTTTTATTTGAATCTAATTATTTTGAAACAATTATTCAACATTTTCTCTGGAATAAAATGTTTCTGTAAAAGCATTATGATATTTTTCATGGATCCTTGTAGATCTATTGCCTATTTGTTTAGATCAAAGGGTTTTGTGTTAAACATAGATTGTTATAAAGCCCCTGATTTTTCTGCTCAAATTTATAAATAAAATTTTGATTAGATTGACAACTAAATATTAAAGTTCATTAAGCTTTGGTTTAATCCTTATATCCTTGTTTGATGGTGATAACTATGATTATTGGGTTAATAAAAATTTTATTTATATCACAAGATATTAGTGATTGTAGTCACTGGATACATAGATGCGCTTGTTATTTCTTATCTGGAAGTAAAGAATTATTAGAGGAATGTGAGTTATGAAAATTAAATTATAAGGCATTATTTATTATTTGATAAGGAATTAGTAATATTATTTTTTCTTGATAATTGTGTTTTACTATAGCTAAGGAGGCTTGGGATCTTTTAAAAAAAAAGCTCCAGTGAGAAATTTCTAAGAGCTCTTCTATATTCATAAATCAAGGATGAATAAATTAAAATTTTTCATTGAGTTCTCAACTTAGTTTTTGGATGTGGTTAATTAATTAAAAGTTTATGAAGAGAACATCATATAACATGATTAGTTGAGAAATTGCTCACATTTATGTTTGATAAGTTAGATTCTATTGTGGCATTAATAGCGGAGATAAAAGACTTGACAATGTTCATTACTCATCTTGAGCTCTCTAAAATCTTATGAGATTAGACTACTCGAGAGTTGAACTATCTGGTGAATTTGCCAATGCAGTTAAGGTGGGAAAATCATTGTCAAGTAATATGATCAAGTAACAGAGACAAGAAATAAAATAGAAGATTTTAGGTTTGTGTTTAAAAATAAAAATAAAAATAGTATCTTCTTTTGTAACCACAAGTGTTACATAGAAAGGCTCATATATCGTTTGTTATATATGTAAAATAAGAAATCACACTGAGACATTGTTAGTTTAGAAAACTGAATCAATGTCTAAATTATAAAAAATTTGGGCATGTTCCAAGAGATTGTAGGTTGAGGCACACTTAGTGTGCTAATTGTGCAAAACACATGACCTTTGAAGAACATTTATTTTATGTACTAAAAACCAAAAAAATTTCGTTTCCTAATGTATAATTTCTAGATAGTGGTTATTCAAATCATATGTCTGGAAATTAAAGTATATTTGTGAATTTATAGTTATTAGTAAATGCACAAGTTAAATTAGCAAATGGTGTTCTTGTCCAAATAAAAGTAAAGAACAAAGTCATTATTCTTACACTCATAGGAGATAAAACTATAAGAAATGTCTTGTTTGTTTTAGTACTGGATCAAAATCTTCTTAATGTGAGGCAGTTAATGAAAAAAGATTTTAAGTTGGTTTTTAAAAGTAATATTTATCACATATTTGATCGGGAGTCAGAGGAACCTCTCTAGATAGTAAAGATGTTCAGTGCGAGAAACTTTTTATTGATCCTTAATCAAATAGTGGACAAAGTATTAATTATGAATGCTGAAACAGAAATATCCTTGTGGCATAGAAGGTTTGGACATCTCAACCACATAAGCATAAAAAATCTTTTTCAAAATTAGTTTGTTAGAGATGTACCCTTAAACTAAAATATTCTCACCTTTGTATGTGAAGGATGTGCTATAGGAAAGCAGTCCAGACAGAACTTTTCCAAGGATCCTACCTGGAAAGCATACAAGACTCTAGAAATGATCTATGCAGACATCTATGAACTTATGTATGTTCATTCCTTGGCCAACAATAGTTATTTTTTGTTATTTGTTAATAATTATACTAGGCATATGCATATATATTTCTTGAAATATAAGTTTGAAGCATTTCTGCTTCAAAAAACATATATATCTAATAGAAAGGTAGTCTGGCTCAAGTGTAAAAATATTTAAATCATATATTGATGATGAATTCTTTTCATAGAAATTTATCAATTTCTTGGAAAAAAAGGAAAATACAAACAATTAATCACTTCTTACTCACTACAACAAAATAGTGTTGTGGAGAGAAGGAACATAATTGTAGTGAAAATGGTCAGACCATTTTAAATAAAAAATATTTGCCTATATTCTATTGGGCAGAAGTTATAAATACTACAAAATGTACTTACTCAATATATGCTCTATAAAGGTATTGGATAATCTCACTCCATTATAGGTTTGGAGTGAGAGGAAACCAAATATAAAACACCTCAAGATATTTTTCGGGAGTGTGTGCTACTTCTACATATCAAAATCCTTTAGAACTAAGTTAGACTCTAAGAGTCTAAATACATATTTGTTGGATATAATTTGTATTCCAAAAATTATAAATTGTATCCGCCAGAAATAAAAATATTTCTGGTAAGCAGAGATGTAATTGTTGATGAGAATGTAAAATGGGAATAAAATTTTCAAAATTTTAATATACAAGCTAGTGTACAATACTACAATATAGATGCATCAATAAGCAATAAAAAGAAAGAAATCAAAGGTATGTTTCTTCCTTCCTTTCTGAGTCAGAGTCGAATATAGAGGAGATACATGACACATTTATACCAATTAAATATAACTCATTCACTAAGATATATCAACGATGTAATACTTCTTATTTGAGTCTCTCAACTATGAAGAGTAGTAAATTATTAAGTATGGGTTAATGCAATAAAAATTGAAATGTCCATCATTAAAAAAAGTTAAACTTGGACCTTAGTAGACCTGTCCCCAAATAAACACAACATAGGAGTCAAATAATTGTTAAAAATCAAAACTCGGTCGAATACAAATCAGTCATTATATAATACTCGATTAGTAGCCAAAGTTTATTCCAAAAATGCTGGAATAGACTATTTCAAAATTTTTGTTCTAGTAGCAAGGCTAGAAACAGTAAGATTCCTAATAAACTTAGCTAAACAGAGAGGTTGGATATTGTTCTAACTAGACACTAAATCAATTTTCTTGAATGGTAAACTCAAGGAGGAGATTTATATAGAACAACTCTTTGGGATTATAAAATAATGAGCTGAGCACTATGTTTATAAATTAAACAATATTCTTTATGGATTGAAACAATCTCTTCGTGTTTGGTATCAACAAATAAACTTTTATTGAATCGAAGATTTAAACGTTGTATGAGTGAGCCTACACTCTATATTAAATAGGTTGAAAATTTTGGAGGATTGATTGTATCAATCTATGTAGATGACATAATATTTCCAAATAATATATCTGAATTAATATAATCATTTAGCCGAGACATGCAAATTAAGTATGAAATGTCAAACTTAGGAAAACTAAAATACTTGGAACTTAAAATCTTTCAAGACTCAAGTGGAGTATTTGTATGTCAATCAAGATATATACAGATCATACTAAAAAATCATGGCATGAGTGATTGTAAATCAATATCTACTCATCTGGTTGTAAACTAAAAACTAATTTTTGGTAGAGGTAAAATAGCTAATGGTAAATTATACAGAAGCCTAATCGGTACTCTTCTGTATGCTTCAGCCACCCGACCTGACATTGTGTTCTTTATACATCTTCTATCTCAATTCATGCATGCACCCAATCATATACATCTTGGTGCTGCTAAACGAGTCTTAAGGTATCTAAAAGGAACTCTAGATTTAGGTCTAAAATACTCTAGAACTGCTCACACAAAAATATATGAATATTGTGATTATGACTGGGGAGGTTGTCTAGAAGACTATCGAAGTACTTCTGGATATGTCTTTACCATGGGAACAGTGGTTATTTCTTGGCTGTCAAAGAAGCAATCTACAGTTACCATATTTATCACTAAAGCTGAATATATTTCTACTTCAATAGTCATCTTACAAGCTTTGTGAATGAAACAATTATTGATTGATTTAGGCGAACCCATGAAAGATCCAATTGTTATACTATGTGACAATCAATCGACTATATCCATAGTAAAGTGATGTTGTTAAGCATAGTCGAACAAAATAAATTGATCTTAAATATTACTTTATTAAAATACAATTGATACTAATAAGATTAAATTAATGTTTTGTAGAACTAAAGAATAATTGGCAGATATTTTCACCAAGCCTCTATCTAAAGAAAAATTACATTAAATGGTGGAGATTGTTGATATTGGACATTGCTTATGGTTGTTGTATTGGGCTCTACACTTGGTGAAATTACTTCTACATCCTTACTGACTATCATTTATTAAATGCGTCTGTTGCACTGTAAAGTATTAAAGGCTATTTTAATTTTATTGGATGTTGAACCTCACATATAAACTCTATTTTTTATTTGATAATTGAATGTCATTTTTATTGACTAATGTGGATTTGATCTCTTAATATTTTTATCATGATTCTTCTTATTCTTTTTGGAAAATTCTTTTCTTCTTAAAACTCTTCTCTGTGATCCTTGTTAAAGCAAGGGAAATTTGCTTCTAATACAACAGTATTCATGCAATCTGACTATGTGCAAGCATTAATGCATGCAAAGCATGCTTAAGCATTCTTGCATTCATAGCATGTGTAAGCATTAGTGTATTCCAAGCATGCATAAGCAATCCTAGTGCGTGGAAGCATTCATGTATTCGGAGTATGCATAAGCATTCGTGCATTACGAGGAAGCGTAAGCAGTCATGCATTCTGAGCATGTGTAAGTATTCGTGTATTCCAAGTATGCGTAAGCATTCCAACATCCAAGTATGCATAATGTAGATGCTCATTATGCATAAATGAGTTTATGCATTGTGTGTTTTTTTTAATTTTTAGTAAAACATGAGTAATTATGGCTCTTTGATATTGTTAAACAAAATTATTTTTAATTTTTTTTAGTATTTGGTTCTATTGTCAAAATTAACCCTTTAAAATATATTGATATTGTATTACATTTTCATTAATATTTCTACTTTATAATTAACAACAAATGGAGATTAAATTAAGGTTACCAATGTATATTTTTAGAAGGTACATGTCACCTACTCTTAATTCTCCAAAACATATTAGCTAGTGATTATCTTAAAAATAAAATTTACTTAGAAGATTAATTATATATAAATGTGAACTCAATTTAGAAGAATTAATCTGCATGGAGCTAGGCAAGGAGCTCATCTACAAGGAACAACTGGCTCCAGGAGCTCAACGGGATGCCCATCTAGAGTCAATTTTCGGGTGATGGAGTTAGGGAGGCGCTAGAGAGATTGATTAAGGTTATTTTTATATAATTATATTAAAGGGCACCAAATATCGAACTAGTTAAGAGTTTGATGTACTAGTTTTTAAATATTAAAACCTTGGTTCTTTTTTTAGATATTTTCTGAGCAGTGTACCAAAGTACAAAGTCCATGTTCAATAATAGATGATGATTTATATCATTTATTAAGTTTTTTTTTTTCATTCGAAAAATAATTTATATTTTATAAGTTGGTGTGTGTTCTTGTAATATTTTTAAATATATTTTATTTAATGTTAAATGTATAAAATTAGTTATGTTGCACAACTAATTTTGTTTGGGATTCTGTCAATGTTACAAGTGTACTTTAAAAAAAATAAAAGTAAAATATAAATAATAAAAATTTGAAAAAAAAAATAAAACTTTTTTAAAAAAAGTATAAATTGTTTGTTTTTGTTCACTTAAAACTCTATAAAATGAACTTATCTCATTAAATTTAGATGTCAAAGTGAGCATATGGGATAAAAAGTGATCATACACGATGAATACGTTAGATAATTTGTAATATAATGAAAATAAGGATAAAAATATAAAATATATTATTTTCAGTATTCAACATTTATAATTATCAAATAATATAATTATATTCAGTATTCAATTATCAATAATGTATCAAATAGTTTTTATACTTATAAAATTCAACACTTAATTTTTAAAACATTTTTTTCAGTATTTAATTTTTTTATTTTATCAAATATTATCTAAGTTAATTTCAATTCCAGAATTACATTCGATGAAAAATAGGTAAAAAAATAATTTTTATAGCATTATAATTTCTAAATTAATATAATTTTAAATAATATAATAAATACAATTTTAATAATCAATAATTGGCGAGGACCTTGTAAAAAATATATTTTAAGTACTTAATGATCATTGTTCATCAGAAATTTTATTTCTCCTACATAAATTAAAATCATACATATCATTTATAACATCTATAAAGAAAAATATGTTTATACATTTATAAATATAAATTTACACACACACACACACACACATAAATGTGTGTGTGTGTAGCTTATTTTAAAAAATGAAATTGCTTTTCAAAATCAAAAAAAAGTTTCATAGCTTATGGGATATTTATGGATTCAAAAAGCACTAGGAGTTTTTTTTAATGTTGATGTGTGGGCCAGAATCAAGTTTCAGTTTTTTGAAGTTTGTTAAAAAAAAAAACTAATAGGAGTACCATAACATAAATATTTATTTTATGCCTCGACATAAATTTTTTTTTTTTTTTTTGTTATACCAATATGTATTTTTATGCTTTTTTTACTTTTTTTTTCTACCCCTCCCCACTTCCCCATCCTTAAACCCATCTCATACTATGTATTGACTTATATATGAATGTTAGTGATGTTATTGTTAAAATTATTATATAAAAATGAGAATATGTATAATCTATGTTTGTATATAAAAATAATGCATGTGTGTCTCTTATTCTACAAGTAAATTATATTGTGCATAGAGTTTAGCTTACACATAGAAATCAAACTATTTATTATTGTGGAATATAAGATATAAATTTATAGTCTAAATAGAGTTGACATACTAATGGTAATATTATATCACAAGATTTTATAATGTCTGTCTTAAGTATGAGTAATGGTTTAAAATTTAACTTCTTGTACTAGTATAATTATGTGCAGCGAATGATACCAAGATGAGGTATTTATTTTATACTGTTACGTAAAATAAAGCATACCTCATAGGTATTTAGAATATTATTTCTTTTAATCTTGAGATAATTAATAGATATTTATATATATTGGTAGTTGTTTTATTTCATACAAAGTGAAATCTCTAAATAGATTAATAAGCTCTATGAGTTGAATAATTATACTAGTTATAAGATGAATGTTAATTATCAATGAAATTTACATCCTTTAAATGGATTAAAGATATCCACTTGATGATACTTATAAGTTTTGATCATGTCAAACCTTATAGTTGTATTTTAATATGACATATTAGATAATTAATAGATATTTATATTTATTGTTAGTTATTTTGATTCATACAAAGTGAGATCTCTAATTAGATTAATAAGTGTTATGAGTTGGATAACTATACTAATTATATGTTGGATATTAATTATTAATGGAATCAATATTTTATTAAGTTGATTAATAATACCCTCTTAAAGATACTCATAAGTTTTGATTATGTCAAATCTCATAGGTGGATTTTAATCTGACATTTTAGATAATTAATAGATATTTATATTAATTGTTAGATGTTTTGATTTATACAAAATAAGATCTCTAAATATATTAATAAGCTCTATGAGTTGGATAACTATACTCATTATTTGGTGAATATTAATTATTAATGAAATTCACGTTCTATTAAATTAATGATATCATATAAGTTAAGTGGAATATCTCAAAAAAATATAAGATGTTGATTAAATAAAACGATCATAAATATTATTTAATCAATGAATATCTATAATTTTAGAATGACGAGTTTAATAAGTATTTAATAATAATGAGTTTGAATTACATTTCAAAAAAGTGAGAGAGCGTATAATTATAATTCTTTAGTGAAATAAATTATAATTAATATTAATAAAGTCATATATTAATATTGGGAGCTCAATAAATGATTTTAAGCATTTAAGTCACCACCATAGCCTTAACCTTGTGCGATACATGATGACTTAAAGAATTACTCTAAGTAATTTCTTTAAAGAATCGCTTTGTGTAATTTTTTTTATTAAAAAAAATCATTTTGCATGATTCGATAAAAGTCAGTCAAAGAGGCTAATGAAGGTGTGAGCCACCATTTCTTATCCGTGAGAATCATCTATGAGGTATGATTTGTTTTGAGGTATGATTTGTTTTCCCCCAAGCTTCACCCCATTTCTTCTTGTATGGCAGAGTTTGTATGCATTATCAAAAAGGGATTTTGATCCGAAAAAGAGCCCTATGATTAGAGCAATAAAGTTACCATTCTAATAACATAATAAGTGATATGGTAATCATCCTAGGAAATCATATTCAATATCCAAGAGGATCTAACATCTATCTTCAGGGCTAGTCCATCCATCTTTTCTTTGTCGATTGGATGACCATGTTGTTGGTTTATATTTTATAAACAATTTTTGAATGTGAAATATTGTAATTGTAAATATCATCTTTGTTTCTTTATTTTTTTTTAATTTATTACTCTCAAGATTTGATTATCAAAAAGGGTGTTTCGCATATGCTTGTTTGTGTATCGTGTAGAAAATTATTTAGACATTTGTGTTTTACTACACTAAAATAAAGTAATTAAAAAAAGAAACATTTTTTTTTAAAATTAAAAAAATCTATCAAACTCACTTTGTCTTCAAAATTAATATGCATAAATCCAATTTTGCCCCTCAAATATTTAATAAAATTTAAATCTTGGTTTTCAAATTCAAAAACCATTTACTATTTTACAAAACTTTGATAAAATCAAACTTGACAAGATTGAGATTCAAACACAAGTCAATAACCACGTAAAATAAGCATTAATTATCCAGACACCATCAAATCATTTATTTAAAGATAAAGAAATATATATATCGACATATATTAATATAATTATATATAAAAATTAGAGGTGTCAAATGGGTCGGCGGTCCTAGCCCAGCCAGAAGCCCTATACGGTTCAGGCATGCATGGCCAGGCATGGCATGGTCCAGGACCTTGCCGGGCCCGTGCCATTCCATGTTGAGGGTCTTCGGTTAGTGTGTTGTGCTAGGCACGGCCTAGGGGCCTGGCACAGGGAAACAACATGGGCGATGAATCACCGAGCGACGCATGACGACCAGCAAAAGACGATGTAGCGACGCCTAATGGGCGACAGCTCAGCACACTTGATGGGCGATGGCGATGTGGCAGCACCAACCCTAATTTCCCAAATTTATCTTAATTTAAAACAAGGTTGACCCTATTCGAATCTGCCCGAACTTGGAATGATTTTGGGTCATAGGTTGTGCCGAGCCTCCCCTCTAGTGAACTATGTCGTGCCATGCACAATATGTGAGCCCGTATGGGCCTTAAAAATGGGTTGGGTTGGACCGACCTGGCTTGATTGACACATGTAATAAAAATATGTAGATATATTTATATATCTACACACACACACACACACACACACACAAATATATAAACACACACACTTGCACACCCATATATATACATACATATATATAAAGTAATTACTTATAATTTCCGTAGTTATCCCAGGCACAAACGACATACTACTTGTGAAAGGCAGAAAATAAATATTCATAATAAGAAGATATATTATTTCTTGTTGAGTCCTTTTTTACAAAAATTATTTATATCTGAAACCATTATTAATGAGATAAGTTAGCACAAAGTACATTTTACTAAAAATGGTATGAAATGATATTGCTCAGATTCTCTATCTTAAAAATATTTTGATGATATTCATCCATTTTTTAAGATAGAAGTCAAAATATTAGATTATAGTATTTCACAAATGGATTTTAACTATTTGGACAAATATGAAAATAATACTCTTTATGGCTGGTGATTGTTACACCATATAATTTACCATTATAGATGTGCATGAAAGATGAGTACATATTTTTGTGTGTTATCATGCTCAGTCCAAGAAACCAAAATGAAAAGTTGGATATTTTTTTACAAATCCTAATTGTGAAGCTAAAAAATATATGGGAGCATGGTATGGAAACATATATATCTAGAAAGCAAAACTTTCAAATACGAGCACTACTTATGTGAACTATAAATGATTTTCCTAAATATTCAATATTATTAGAAAGGAGAGCAATAGAAAAATAGCTTGTCCTTATTGCATGGAAAACTTTGATATATTTTCTCTAAGTAAATGAGGAAAGACCTTTTAGTTTGATAACCACCATAAGTTCTTATATGTGAAATATCCATTTCGGATGAATATTAAAGCATTTAGGAATAGCTAGATAGTTGTAAAAGGTACAACACCTTTGAGATTAGATACCAAAATATTATAAGTAATTACATGATATGGGATCAAAAATATTATAAATGTTTATGTTGATTGTATTAATGTGAAAAATTTGGAGAATTATCACTATGATTGGAAAAAATCAAAGTATTTTTTGAGATTTATCTTATTAGAAAATCAACTTAATTAAGCACAATTTAAATGTGATGCATATTGAGAAAAACTTTTTAAATAATATTTTAACACTATCATGAATGTGGAAGGAAAAACAAAAAAAATACCAAATCAATAAAGGAATATAAAGAGTTCTAATCAGGTCCAATGTTACATAGAAATAAATCAACAAATAAATTTTCTAAGATTTGTTATAGTCTTGATAAGGAAGTAAATGAAGTTTTGTGCAAATGACTAATAGAGTTCAGCTTCCCTAATGAATATACATTTAACATGGGAAGATGTATTAATATGAAGAAGTATAAGTTATATGGGAATAAAAATCATGACTACCATTTATTTATGAAAAGGATAATACTCATAAAATTCTTTGAATTACGTCCACAAAATATTTGGGAAGCATTGACTGAAATAAACATTTTTTAAAAATCTCATTTGGGATGACATAACAAAGAAAGTCATAGAACAATTACAAAATGACATATCCATAATTATATCCATACTTGAGGATATTTTTCTTCGTATCTTATTCACATCTATGGAATATCTTCTGTTCCACTTTCCTTATGAATTCATGATAGCAAGCCATGTGCAACACACATGAATGTAATGGAAATTGTGCGCTTTACTTTCGGCAATAAGTGTATAACTCGCATAATAAAATATCATCAAATAATGATTATGGTATGTGGGATGGATTAGAAGAAGATGACATGCTTTTCATTTTCACTCATGTGAGTAGATCATATGATAGAGTAAAATCAAAATATTTTTTGGATGACCAGGAGTATCATACTGCCCAGACATATATCTTATTGAACTATGAGGAAGTTACACCTTATATTGAGTAAGATTTATTATCTTTTTACATTGTTAAATTATTGTGATGGTATGTGATATACCTTTTTTTAATATCCAAAAATAACTTTGATATTATTTTAGTAGAATTTATGCTAAGAAATTAATACAAAGAGAACCACATATTGATAATGCTTCCATTGATACAAAGCTTGACAAAAATTTCACATTTTGGTTTGAAAAATATGTCAATAAATAACTTATCATTTTAGCTTCTATAATTTAACAAGTAACGTTATACATGTATTATTTAATTTTTTAAGTATTTTTTCCATCATCAAATATATAAAATAGATATTTATTTAGTGATGACAATACTACAAATATTTCTTCACTTTCTCATACACATAATGATGATACATTGGTATCACCTCATCATGTGACACAGATTAAATATCATTGATATTTTATCTTCATCTCATTATGTACTAAAAGGTATTATTAGCTCTATCTCACCTATCTTAGGTAGTATATGCATTGATATTATAGCATCGATAATGGCTAGATATTCAAAATCCATTATTCGCAAGTAAAGTTATGAAAAAATCTTTATTTAGCACACAATTGATAATAAATAGTATGTCACTTTAAGAAATTTACTATGTGCATGCATTATCATTTTTCATTCTTTTTATTTGTGAAAAATTTAAATTACAACTATGAATGAAAATATGAATAAATGATTTTGGTTAAAATATGAAAATTTTAATTAATAACAAACTATGCTGTTGTTACTCATCCAACATTATTATTGAGAATTACAATAATATTTGCATTGCAGAGTTTTAGATAAGTAATAACAATGAATAAAATATTAACTTAGTAGTAGAAATATGGGTATATTTCGTTTATATGTATATGTTTCATGCATGTACTGATGTTAAATTACTTATAGCTTTATTCTTTATGCTTCTCAAATAATCGAGAAGATATTTAAGGAAAAACTAGTTGTGGAGGATATAAAGTTGAGAAAAGTGCCTTTAAATACGAATGAATATTATTGGGAAGATTTTGAAGTATAATTTTATTACATTTACTATTTTGTCAAATTATTTTTTTATGATATACTTTGAAAATAATTGCATCACAATGCATTGTATTTTTTGTTTGTTACAGAAAAAATAAAAATGGAATAATACTTTGTTGATCTTGATGAAGGATACATTGAACATATAACTATTGTTAGATATAATGAAATACTTGGAAAATAGAGAAAAAGTAAGGTAAATATGCAAAGCCAAATAGTATTCTTTTTAATAAATGGATCAAATACTAGGAATACTTTTTAGTGAGTAGTTCAAGGTCTTATCATAGATGGTTTCACAAAATCATCAATCAGAGAAAGTAAGTGAAAGATTAGGATCTTCCATATATATTCGAAGTTCAAAGATAACTGGTCAACATTTAATAGATTTTGTAAAATTATCTTTCCTAATTTATTATGGTTTGAACTTTGTGAAATCAAATGATATAAATTTATAATAATGTATTTTGTACATCACTAGTTACTATTATTTAATTTCAGGAGGCTGAGTTGCGATGTTCACCAAATCATTTGAGGTGTTCAAGTGAATGCACAAAAATAAAAATGCATCATTTATAAACAAGCACTCAAATGATATTAATGCGAGTTTGTAAATTTTTACTTTTAGTGTCTTATATACATTGCAATGTATGAAACAAGATATTATAAAAAAAAAATATCATCTTTGGCATTCAAAGGAATTAATATCCGAAGTCAAGTAATTTTTTTGTTACATTTACTAATAGGTTACTTAAATATAACATTGATAAATTATATTATATTATAATAATTATAAGGAGTTGTGGCAAATATGGTTACCATTGATTCATATTTGACAGACCTTTCTATAAAGGCATCAGAGATTGATGTTATATATATTTACCTTCAGGCTATTATAGCGGAGCTCAAAAAAATGTCTCAAGTGTATATGGACTCGATACTATTGCATCTATATTTTACCTAGGTTCTATTTTGAGCTCTTCAAATTTATATTCCAATTACAATAATTTATTTGATGAGCAGTTGTGCAAGAAGATACATGAAATTCATGATACTTTGTAAAAAAAATGAGAAGAAATAAAAAAAAATGAAAAGGTGTAAAAGCAAATTAAAGATATAAAAAAATAAAGGAAGATAGAATTAAAAGAGGAGGAATGAATGAAAAAAGCAGAAGAAAGAATAAAAAGAGAAAATGAAATGCAATATAATATTTTGAAGATAAAGAAAATTATGTGCAATTTGGTAGAAGCTTCATCTTTTTTTCATCATTCTAAAGAAGATATATACAAATATACGAAGAAAAATACTCACCTCAACAAGGACTCATATTTGTTATGTTATTATATTTTTGTAATAAATTTGTTTGTGCTAAACTTTGGTTTTTGGTATTCTTATTTTTTTGATATTATTAATGTATATTAGAATTATTGAAATTTAATATTTTACTTTCTAGTGAATGTTATGTGAATGTCATTGAATAAATAATATGGATATAATTATTGGATTGCAATGTAAATGGTCTTTGTATGTATTTATATATTATATACAACATACAAAAACTACAACAAAAAGGACATGTTCATGTTACAGAAAATAGAAATAAAAAATGACATTTTAAAATTCATTTCTAATTTAGAAATGGATTTTGCACTTCTATTCAATTTGGAGGTGTCAAACGGGCCGGACCGCCCCACCTGGCACAAGGCATGGCCCGACTTAGCTATGCCTGGCTCGACACGATATGATCTAGATCTGTGCTCATGCTTGTGCTATTCCAAGATATACCGGGCGACGTGCTGGGCCGGGCATGACCCGGCATGAGGGCCCGTGGGCATGGTGATTTGGCACGACCCAAACCATGCCCCAACTCCACTTGAATACTTCATTCGATGTTCCAAGTCCCTGATGCCAATGTATGAACATGATGCTCGAGCCAGACAGATCCATATTTATGTTGGGCCCCATAACCCGACGTCTTGACCCGACTGCACTCTTTTTTTATCCTAACCTCCCCAGCTCGAGCCTGAACGCGAAGATTCCAGAAGCCAAAGCATCTTGAACTAATGACCATTTGGATCGGTTCGATAGTCGAACATACCCAAAGGTTTAAAAAATTTTTTAATATCATCTATTAGATTTCGCCTCCAACGGCTATGTGCAAAATCCAATGTCCCTAAAGATTCTATCCATTTTTTTAATTCAAAAAAAAATCAATTTTTTTTTAAATTAATTTTCTAAATCTATATACCCACCCCCCCCCCCCCCTCCACCTCTCCACCTCTCCACCTCTCCACCTCATTCTAATATTTATGTTTTAAAAACAAAATCTTTCTCTCTCTCACTCATATTTTATCTCTCTCTATTTCTTGCTTTCGGGTTTCAACTTTTAGTTTTGGCTTTCGATTTTAGGAATGGGACTCAAGTGTGATGTGGATTCTGTGCGCGTGCAATTCAAAAATCAAAAGGCAAAGGTTATGCTTTATGATTTATGTTACATGTATTTTTTTTAATTGTTTAGTTGTTAAGTTTTTAAATTATAATTTAATCTTCTTCTTCTTTTAAATTTAAATCTTAATTTTAATTAATATTTTAATTTAAAAACATTATATAAAAATATAATTAAAAAATAAATAAAAATGAAAAATGAAAAATAATAATTGTAATTATGATAACAAAATTAATTATAATATAGATAATAAAAAACCTATAAAAAATCCAAGGCTGCCAAAACTTTTGGTTTATCTAGTTACCTCAACCCAAATATCTAAAAAATAAAAATCTAGAAGAATATTAGTAGTTTAGACTCACTTTAATATATTACAATAAAAAAATATATTTGGGGTACCAAAGAAAAATCAGCACAGTGAAAATATTATGAAAAAAAAGTAAACTGCAAGAGTTCATGTGGAACTAAGCACATTAAAAGGCTTGCTAAATTATGCACCAAAAAACATGATGCATTAGATCCTAGGCAAACCCAATTTTATGTTAAATATTCTAGAGTTTAATATTTTTTTTGTATGAGTTTGTTGTATTATTGTTGTGATTTAGCTTCTAATTTTGGCATAAAAAATCATGGAAGAAAAAGGTACTAAGAGAAAGAGGAAACGTCGAAATTCGGACAAAAATGAAATTTTCAAGCACCCAAAAAAACTCTTAAGGTTGTGAGAACATGGGGTGCAAGTTAAATATGTGCACAAGTAGCTTCATCAATTTGAAAAAATTATGAAAATGAGAGACTATATTATTGGGCATAAGACTTCATAAGATCACAAGAACTTGCAAAATTACAAAAGACAACATCAAATATTTAAAAAGCTCTGGTTGTTCGCCATCATTTGCAAAATCCTAAGTAAGTCCATGTTGGCTAGCTAACTTTAGCACTCACAAAATTCAAAATAGGATTGCATCTAGATAGAATGATAAAAATATTTGCTATCACTCAAAACTCTATAGGAAAACCAAATTAGAGCCAAATACTTCAACAATCCTTCAAATATTTCCGAACTACTTAAAACACTCAAATTTCACATAATTTTCATGCTATTTTTGTCTCGTTGATTTCTTTTTTTTTTGTCAATAAATTATAAACACACGTAATATGTACCAAAACTATATATTAAGAACTAAAATGCTCTATAAGCGATTTATATTATTTTTACAATTTTAAAATATATTTTGGAAACTCAATTCATTATCATCACTCTATCTTTATCTCTCTTTATCTCTCTTTATATATATATATATATATATATATATATATATATATATATATATCTCCCTCTCTCAATCTATCTATTTGTCTCTCTCTCTCTCTCTGTCTATCTCACCACCATCTAAACCTAGATGCACATCATTGATAGATGACAACCAAAATTACCATATATTAAGTATCGAACTTCTTTCTTTCCCAAAGAAAAGTATACATTTCTTGTCCCTTGTCCCTCTTCCCTCCCCCTAAACTCATCACATATTATCTCTTGGCTCATATATTAACCTCAGCGCCTCAGAATTGTAGTAGGTAATGCCGATATTCTAATAACATGATAGGTGATACAACAAGCTTCCTATGAAAACTATTTGACATCAATGAGGATCAAACTCATATACCTATATATAAATCAATATTGCCATGATTTTCAATGAATATATTTTTCCACACATTTTATTGATAGAAGTTATAAATATATACAAAGTGATGTAAATGATAAGGTTAGAACTAAGATATAATTACAATATACAATGATAGAATTTAATCTTTGAATCAGCTCCAATATTCTATAACTAATGACAAAATATTAGATATGATTTTAGGTTAGACATGCGCTGTTATGATTTGAATGGGATCCTTGTATGCTTTTCTTATATGCCCCTTCAAGATTTAGCTTCCATCAGCAAGGCCAATCTTGTTATGTAGTAATTCTACGTGCAATCTTAACAATGACTTTGCTAACGAATTAGCTATTTGCTCTTGAGTATGCACATGTTTAACTATGAGGCTTCCTTTTTTGCATTAAGTCGTGTACAAAGTGAAAATCAATTTGAATATGTTTCATGCATGAATAATTGTCTAGTTTAAAATTGAGCTATGAAACTCCGAGGCTATCGCATAGCACTGGAAAGATTATGTGACTAGAAAAGCTAGTTCCTTGAGAATAGTGGAAAGCCACACTATTTTGGAAAACACGTTGTCTTGGAAGCCGCATTGGTTAGTGCCCAATATTTAGCTTTTGTTGCAGAGTGTGCAATGACTCTTTGTTTTTTGAGCTCCAAGAAATGAGATTAGGGCCCAAAAAACTGAAATAGGCAGAGGTTGACATTTCATTCATCCACATTTACAGCCCAGGTATGTTCTTAATGTGGTAAGGCCAATTTTGTTGATTTGAATACCATGAAAAAATAATTTTCTTTAAGTAGTGAAGAAGCTTTTTGTTTGTTGTTCAGTAATTTGTAGTCTACATAAATTGAGAAAATTTATTGACTACAAATGAGATGTCAAGATGTGTCAAGAAAAGGTATTGAAGGCAGGCAATATTTCTACGAATGGAATATCACCCAACTTTGTGGATCTAAGTAGGAATTACCTCAATCCCCAAGAAAAAATGAATAAAATCCATATCCTTAAAAGAATACATATCACCTAGCTAGTTAATAATATTGGCCATGAGAATTGGATTATTTATAGTAATAACAAAATCATTAATATAAACTAGAAAATAACAAGAATTTGAGTCTTGATTGTAAATGAAGAGGGAAGAGTTAGCCATGGAACATTGAAAACACAACTGAAGAATGACATTTTTGAGTGCTATGCACCAAGCCCATGGGGCTTGTTTAAGCCCATAAATCACCTTTTTAACCTGCAAACATTATTAGGGTTGGACAAGACTTTGAATCAAGAAGGTTGCACCATAAAAATAGTCTCAGCTAATTCATCATTTATAAAGACATTTTAAATAGTTGATGGTTTGACCACATGGCTAAAGGTTTTTTTGTGATCAATACTAGGGTGTTGATCATAACCCTTAGCAACAACGGGCTTTGAATCTATCCAAGGACTCATCAGCAAGCCTATTTACTCATAAAATTTACTTATAGCCCATGAGTTTATAGTTTGAGGGTGGTAAAACTAGGTCTCAAGTCCCTTGTTTCATTAGAGCAGCAAGCTCATTGGGCATGGCCTCATGCTAGTGAATTGAGAAATGGCTTGGCTCACACTCATTAGTTCAATGGTTGAGGAAGAGGATGTTTGGACACTATATGGATTTGTTTGGGTTTGAATATTTGGTTCATTGATCTTGTGATCACATGACGAGTGCATTGGAAAGAATTATTGATGTGGGGAGGGTCTCTAAAATTCAGAGTTGGATGTTTGAAAAAAAAATTTTGGACTTAGATAAGTATCTGCACAATGAATAACATATAGGGTGTCATCTAATGTAATAAGAGATGGGGTGTTAAGGGAGAAACATTTCTATTGTCATCTAAGGGAGAAACAAATTAAATAGGATGTGATCTATAACTGTCAAGGAATTATGAAGTAAAGAACCAAAGGATCCAAAAGTACGTGGAGAGGTTGTGACAATGGCAGGTGAACCTTCCAAAGGTTGCAATGATGCTGGTGCACCAAATGCTAGTGATGAAGACTCTAAGATCTATTAGGTACCAAAAAGGAAGGAAAAAACTTGAGAGAGTCTAAAGTTTTATAGGTTAGCACAGAAGTCATATGTTGAGAGAGGCTAGATTGATCTTGGGTTTCATCAAACATCACGTACCATGAGAAAAAAAAATTATTTGATATTCAAGATACTTATATGCATTTGAGTTGGGGATTAGTCGAGAACAAGATAGGCTTTGGATTTGGGCTACATTTTATTTGAGTTATAGGGTCATGTGAGAGGATAACAAAGGAAACCATATTTTTTTTATTTCAAATAATTCAGTGTTTGACCAAAAATGACTTCAAAAGATTAGTTGTTCTAAAGGGGAGGCAGGGGTGATTGGTTGCCTATTTATGTGGTAATAATATGTTTGAAATGCAGAGTGTCAATAGAGAAATCAAGATGAGCATCATGAATAAGCATAAGGCCTATTTCAATGAGATGATGATGATGATGATGTTTAGAGACACCATTTTATTACGGTGTGTGGAGAGTAGTAGTATAGTGGGTGATATCTTGAAGAAAGAGATATGATTTTAATGCAATAAACTCATCACCATTTTTGAAGTATAGTGTTTGATTTTAAAAGCAAGTTTGAACAAATTGTTTGAAATGTATAAAAATGTTAGAAACACATGATTTAGTGACCATTGCATAAAACTATATATATTTTATATAATGATCAACAAAGAAAAAGGTAATACCTTGATCCATCAATTCCAATATAAATAATAGGACCCCACACATTAGTGTTAAGAAGTTCAAATGGCTCATGGCATTAGAAACTATTGGCATGAATGGGTTGTTGATGAGCTTTATTGACAAAACATAAATGACATAGTGAAGACAAATTTTTATTCGATGAAATAGGAAAGAAATTTTCTTAACAAGATGATGGATAATTTTAAGAGAAGGATGCCCAAGATGCTTGTGTCATCCATCAATAGAAGTTCATTCATGCACATTACTATTGAAGAAGATTTTGCATGAATGGCAAGGCTTCAATGCACATTATCATTAAGTGACTCATTGAAGATCAGAGGGACTAATCTCTAATTAGTCACCGATCCAAGTCACTACCATGTCTTCCTACTCTGATACCAAATAAAGAAATAAATATTGCCATGATTTTCAATGAATACAATTTCCCACACATTATATTGATTGAAGTCTAAATATATACAGAGTGATGTAAATGGTAAGGCTAAAACTAATTTTCTATTGCAATATACAATCATAGAATTTAATCTTAGAATCATCTTCAATATTCTCTCATTAATGACAAAATATTGGATATGATTTTAGGCTAGACATGTTCTATTTTGATTTGAATAAGAACCTCACATATTTTACTTATAGTCCCTAGGGTTAAACCATGCATACATTTTTTTCGATCAGGCTACCATGCAATCGGTCGAAAAAATATACGTTCTTAGACATTATAATTGTACTTTTATAATTTCATATGATTATTCTATGATATCTTATTTTTCTTTTATGGCTTGTATTTATTATCAATGTATAATAATAAATATCCTAAGATATATATATGATGATGCTTCATTAGACATGGAGGTTGATAATATTAAGGTCATCACTAATAATATCCTTATATATATATATATATATATATATATATATATATATATATATATATATATATATGATGATCTACATACGCATCCACACTACCACACCACAGAAATTAATGATTAGATGATTCATGTGATTTTTAATTTTTTTATGATTATGATTTAACAATAGTCTGACATTGTCATTATTTTTTTATTTCTGTCATTTGTTTTTTTTTCATTATAATTTATGTATAATTCTTATATTGTACTTATTATTTTATGAGTAATATTTTATTTTCTATTCAATGTATTTTAATTTTATAAATGTATATTCTTCAAATTTAAGTGTATGTTTTAATGTGTATTTTTTTTTAATTTATTTAAGATTTTAAGCATTACATTAAATACAATTTAATAACAAATTAAAATTTTAAAAAATATTACTTTTTACTTGAATTAAAAATAACAACCCTAAATGCTAAAAAACATCATCTAGTTAGTGCCACCATGATTCGGCATGACCCGACATGGCCCAGTTAGAGGTGTCAAATGGGTTGGCCCGGCACAATCCAACCCTATTTTAAACCACCCAACCAGGCTACCGTGCCGGGTCAGGCAAGTCATGGTATAGCAACCATGTCGTGCCTGGCCCGGTACAGACCCGCGGCCCAAAAACTGCTAGGTTTGGCATGGTTCGGGTAAGATTGAACCTTAATTTTTTAAAAAAATTAGGGTTTCAGTGGTGTACAGCCACGCCGCTGCCAATCTTCACCCTTTCATGGCATGGCATGCATTGCCTGTTGGGCATTGACTCATATTGACTACGTTCGGTGCTTGGTCACACATACTGTGCTCACGTGTTGGCATGGCACGACGGGCACGAGCACGACACTGTAGTGGGCTGTGCCGGGCACGGGCATGTCTATATCGTGTCATGCCCATGCCGGGCTGGGCCAGCCCGGCCCGTTTGAAACTACTAGGCCCAACATTTTGCAAGGCAAATAAAATGTGTCAAGACACGGTAATCCTGCACATGTTGTGCATGTATGGTATGACATGATGGCATAGCTGGGCCACCCTAAACTGGACAGCACATCCTCTTTGACACCTCTAGGTGTATCGAAGTTATAACACGAAGAATATTATGATTTTATATGACTTTTTTCCTTCCTCCTCAATAAATCCAACAAGTCTCATATTTCATTCAAAAATAACTTTATTTACTAATATTTATCATAATCCATCAATACTACAATTTAGTGAAATTATTCTAGTTAAAACCCTTTTTTATGGAAACATATGATGCATAATTAGTAAAATAACTAGTATTATTTAGTATTTAGTATAATAAATAGTCATTTTAATGTCTACTTCATTTAGGCAATATATCAGCTATCATTGATAATTACTTCAAGAGTATATTTCTCTTCTCTAATCTCTAATGCTTCAAGGATATGAAATGATATTATACTAAATATATTTCTACTTTTGATTTTGTAAGTATCATACTCATAATTAACATGTCTTCCATTAATCACACACACACACACACACATATATATATATATATCATACAAGAAGAAATGATTTGTAGGACAATCACCTCTCTATGAGAAATGTTCATCACTTATGTATGTCTCGTGACATACATATCACCATCCATCATGACCAGCACATGACTCTTGTACTATGATGAAATCTCTAGGTTAACATTCTATCTAACTCTCATATCACTCAAAAAATAGTTTTCCTAGAATATACACAATATATTAGTCTTTAATATACTTGTAATTTTATTTTCATAGATATCATACTTATAATGATTAAATTTATCTTAATCTTATGTTTTTAAATATAGGGTTTTCTCATATTTCAAGATTAGAAGGATTAGTTCTTTCTTATTGTACTATGTAAGTGTGTCTCATGACATATCTATAGTCATCCAACATTGCCAACATGTGTCATGCATAAATCAATAATATTATTAAAATCTTAAATTTTAATTCTAAATATTATCTTTATCTATGAATATTCAAACAACAATATTATGACAAATATAAATATTATCACATTACATCATCAATACTCAAGTACATAAAGACCAACATTACATTCCAATTTAGCCTAGTATTTGAGAAGAATTTGAGAGATATATTTTGAGTGGTATTTCATGGAATTGAGGGTTCTCAATGACTTGAGTAGTAATCTCTAGTATTTTGGCTCTATATTGATTAAGTTATGATACTGGAAAATGACATAACTTCTTGCACTAGTGGGATGCTTAGCTATCGCAATATGAAAATAAAGTCATATCTATTATAGTGTTTTAGAAATAGTATGGCTATGACTAAGAAAATAGTATAGCCATAAAGATTCTGTTGCATGATGACAAGATTATGTCAACTCGATGGTAGAGTCACGATATATAAGAATTATCACAATTAATTTTATTGAGTAATGGTCAAGAAATGATGTCACAACTACTTAATAGAATTGTGGAATGCATAAACAAGTTGTTACATATAAAATATCAAAACTTTATATCTTTTTTCCTCCAAATTATCACCCCACCAAGTGTACTAATTTTACCCAAAATATACCCGATTTTACTAATATTCATCAAATTTCCTAAAAATATATATTTAGTGAAATCTCTCCAATTAAAGCTTAATTACATACAAATACATCAATAAATATAAGCTAAATCACCCACAAAAGTTAATATGTTGAGTGCCAAACAAACTCACACACTAAATGTAATATTCATTTTCGGACAATAAATCTCTTTCTATCTTTGAACTTATCATCAATAACATAATAAGGAAGAAACGCAACCCCACATCAAAAAAAAAATGGTTTGAATATTGTAGTGGACTATTTTCTTTTGGAAACAAATTCTTGATTCCAAATATTTGTTATTTTGTGTATGAGTCAGTGGGAACAATGAATTTATTCATAAAACTAAAACTTCCTACTTAGGTTACATCCCAAGAAGCACTAAGTTTAATATCCTTGGCTAGACCATTATTGGATCTTCAATTTGTTCAATAATTTCAATGGTCTAAGCAAGTTTTTTAGTATAATCTTTCTCTTATTCTGGTCAAAGAAACTATCTACTTAAGTTATTCTTTTTTAGTATCAAGTCATTTTTTAGAGTTTCTCCTTTAGGTTATTCTATTATGGATGGCACAATTTTGTGAAAAGTAATGGTATCATTGCCTATGATCACCAATGATAAGGATCCAACTTGTTATGAAGTTGTAGCTTCATGAATTTCTTTTTGGATCCATTTTTAGTGGCTTTGAAAAAAATAATAATTTTTTTCTTAAAGCTTTTATTTCTCCATTGTCACGACTTTATCTCCTACCATGATTTTCTTCAATGCTTCACAAATTAAAGCAATGAATTTTTTAGAAGTCATGGTTTCTTTATTATAACTATTAGTTCTTCATCTTCATTCAGATATTCAATAATTATTATTTTTGTTTGATCTTTCCCTTCGAGCAATTTAACCATCAGCTATGGATTTTTCTTTGCGTATTTTTCTTCTATAATCTCCAAAATTCCCTTAGTAATTTCTCTAATTTTTGATTTGGGAATTCCATCAATTGAATGTCTTCCTTCACATTTTCAAAGAAGTTTGACTTGGATCCTCTAGAAGCCATGAGTTTGAAAAATGCATAACTTCATAGAAGTCTTCTTCATCATGGACACTTGTAATATTTTCTTTACCCTAAAGTACTTATAGTTCATCATCTTTTCCATCATCTTTGAGCCAATAATCTTTCACAAATTTCTTCTTTATTAAGTATTTATTTTGTCTCATGATGATGCATAGGAGGCTATTTGTTTTCTAGTAATCATTCTCATCATCATTTAGAATATATAGGCTCTTGTAGATGCTAAACTTCACATGCTCTTAACCCATATGAACTATGAATTCTCCCTATTTGAAATCTATTATTGTCTATCTAATGGATAAAAAAGAGTCATCACCAGATCAATAGAGCATATTTATCTTCCTTCATATCAAACAAAAAAATATTATAGAAAAATTAAATTTGACAACCTTCACCATCACATCTTCAATAATATATATCAAAATTTTGATTAATCAATCAGCCATTTGAAGTGAGAGTAAGGTCAAAGTTATATCACCAAAGTTCAACCTTTATACTATGAATAGTAACATTAAATTAATATTCGATCTTGATTATGTGGTACTTTCCATAAAGTGTGCTCTTGAATAATATATAGAATCATAAAACTTTTTAGATCTTTTAGGTTTCTCCGGAGCTTACATTCAATGATGGTGCAATACTTAGTCTTATTCAACATTTCATACATCTCCAACTTTCTCGTGCTGCTTATGATATTTTTTCATGAACTTCATATAAATGGGCATATGAGATAAAGCTTTAAAAAATGAGATATTGACTCCTAACTTCTAAAAGATATTAAGAAATGTCTCAAATTAATCATCAAGCTTCCTTATTGTAAAACAATGTAGAAAAGCAGGTTAAGTATAAGATTTAGTTTATCAATTTTATAATCATTCTCTAGCACATCCTTCAATTCATGGCTTTTGTTAATTTTCAATTCATCCACTTTCTCAACTTCTTCATGTGTCACAACAATGGACACATGAAGAAGTCCATAGTTGGATTTGTCTCATTATTACTTTGTAATTCATTAATGTTCTTCTCCTTCAATAATAGTGCAGATTATCCAAATTGATTCTCAGTAATCTTTATTACTATAGTCATATGTTCTAGCAAGGGAAGAATATTGAGATTTTTCCAAAATTTGTATCAAATTATCTCAAGTTCATTTACACATTCCCATGACTTTCATACAACATACTTTTGTGATTTCTCACATTGTATGGTTGTATGTGGAAGATTATTATTGGGTCTAAAGACATACTCATTATTCTACAAGACATACTTTGTTTCCTCCACTAGATAAATCAGGTTGAAATCTATAAATTTTTGCTATTACAAAATAGAAAAATTTTCCTCACTTAGTCACTTGCTTTTTGGGCTCCAAATATATTAGAAATCACATCCATGTTGGCCTCCACTGCCTTTAATCTGTCTAACTCTAAAAAAATTATGACATGACTATTTGAATTTTTTTAAAATCATCAATTTTACTAATGTTGTTGCATCATAACTATCAAACTAAGAATTAACTCAAATTAATTTGCTTGAATATGTTGCATTTGAATATCAAAGAAATTAGTAATCATAGTTGGCTAACTACCAATAATTACCCAAGGTACAGTGAGGATTAGGCTATTAAATTGCTTGTCCTTGACAACCTTGGTGGTTTCTATTGATGTCAGATTCTTCCGTAGTTTTTCTCTTAGCTCTTTATTTAAAAAGTACACTCATTTTCTCTCAATTTCTAGGTCCAAAGTTGTTATCCCAATCCTAGAATTTCTGCTCAATTTCTAGAATTACTACAAAAAAAATAAAGAAAGAAAAAATATAAAAACAACACAAACACAAATCAATAATTATTATCTGAATAATTCGAAACAGATATATCTTTTAAAAAGATAGTTATGTTAGCTCAAATTGACTAATCAAACTAAATAATTTCTAATTAACAATACTAAAACCTTGTTGTGGTTTTTTATTGTGCTAAAATTTATCATTAATGACATGCTCACAAATGCTTGTTGGATGATTGTTTTTCACCCAATGACATGCTCACAAATTTATCATTAAATTTTTTAGGATACAACAAATCAATGTTTATCTATATATACTCACACATCTTGTAGTACACTTAGGTACATATATGACATGATTAAAATCTTTAACCAATACAAAGAATACCATATTTTGATGATATGCCTTTCAAGATGGAAAAAAAAGTATTTAAAACATTAAGCTATCATATTATTTCTTTATTATATATATGATTGTATAAATCCAAAAGTTAAGGTTGAAAAAATAGAAAATATAATGAAATATATTTTTGGTTTTATTAATCGACCTCATGAATATGAATTTGTAATTTTAATCAGCATATTTTTCACAATTTTTAATTGATTTATAAGATTTGATAATCAAAAATGTGTTTGTTTGTGCATGCTTAGTGTTAGATTATATTCTATACATAAACTTTCAACTTTTTAAAAAATAAAATGTCGGAAAAAAAATTTGGGATTGTTGAAATTATGGAGTGAAATTTCATGATGTTTAAAACTTTTAAAGAGGTCTAATGTTGTAATATTTCATTAATTTTGATGTATTGACATATTGCCATAGTTATTAAAATAAATGAGAGTGTGACAATTCGTTTGGGAGAATTATGACAAGGTTTGGAGAAAATAAATGATTAGTGTTATGATTAAGATTTAAAAATTAACATGTAAATAAATGGGGTAATTGTGTTTTTGTTCACTGCCCACAAAATAATTAAAAAAACATAACTTAATTTGCTAACTTAAATTTAGTATTCCAAATATTATCTTAAATCTCTCCCATCAACTCGACCCTTGCTCATCTCTTTGAGCTCTACAAGGTCCATGTTGAAGCTCCCATCGAGTTATAGGAGCTTGAGCAGGAGCACCATAAGCTCAACAAGGAGCTGCATGGAGCTTGACAAAGAGTTCCAATGAACTCGAAGGGCTCCATTTAACTAATGCTGGTACTCGATGAGCTGCATGGAGCTTGAAAAAAAGTTGTATTGTGTTTGATTAGCTACACGGAACTCCAGTTAATCTAGAAGTTAATAGAGCTTATCGAGCAGCTACTAAAGCTCGATTTGGAACTCCATGGAGTTTACGAGGAGTTGCATGAAGCCTTGTGGTCGAGCTACATCAAACTCTTTGTCGAGCTCCTATAGCTTGATGTAGTTCCAACTTGAGCTCGACAGGGGCTCATGAAACTCAATGGACCTCCAAGTTGTTCTCAATGTAGCTAAACGGGAGCTTATGGAGTTCCAATGAGTTAGACCAAGAGCTATATTTAGCTCCTATCAACGAAGAGTTTGACAAGGAGCTCTTGGTGCTCGATGGCCTTTCAACAGGAGTTGCATGGAGCTCAAAAGGAGCTCATCAAGCTCAATGGATTTCATGAACGAGCTCAATGGAGCACCTCATCGAGCTCATAGAGCTTCAACAAGAGCTTCTTATCAAGCTCAATGGAGCTCCTCGGCCTCTTGGTCAAGCTCCAAGAGTTACAAGGGAAAAGGGTGAGGAACAAGTGGAGATTTGAGATTAAAATTACTAAAAATAAATGTGAACATCAATTAATAGCTAGGTACATTTTTTAAAAATTATAAAAATGTTTTTTTAATTAGTTTTTTTCACAAATATTTTTGGCATTTTTGTTTTATACAAACACATTTTATTATCTTGCACATTTCCCATCTTTGATTCTCTCTTTTCTTACCCTCCACATCACTCCTTAATCCTTTTCTACTCTCTCTAATATGTCCATGTTCATCCTCTCTGTACATTTTTCCCAACTTATTGTCTAATAGCTTTTTATTTTGTTTTCATTTATTCTATAGCTATTTGAACGTGCTCAACAGTTGGTAACTTTACAAAAATTATTTTAATTCTGGGGTAATATATAGCGTGCTTCAGCGTGCACATATGGCATGCACCATGTGTCTGATTAATAATTGAATTTGTATCGTTTGGTTTGATTATATAACCCCCATAAGCATTATCATTATATGAAAAATAAACAAGATTATTTTTTAATTCAAAACTAAAAAGAGTTATATATATTATGAATAATATTATGGATGTCCATAAACTCTAATAATTTCTTGATTATTGATATTCATGTGACTCTTATTAATTATAGATTAATATGTATCAATTGGCATGGATTAATATGTATTCATTGGTACATTTATTTGTGTATTGATGTATATATTCATTCAAATATTTATATACACATTAATATATTCATGTATTAACCCCTATAAAAAGGGAGCCTTTGTATGAGTTAGTGGATACTTGAAAGAATAAAAAAGCTCTCCCATGTTTCTCCTATATCTCTCGCTCTCTTGTCGTTCTATTTTAGAATACATTATCAGCACGAAGCTTTGTTGGATTTTCAAAATATATATTGACGGTATATTAAAGTATTATTATGTTGAATCTTGCGAAATTAGAATTTGTGGCCTTAATATCACAAAAAAGAATTTATTGTCATGGATACTAGATGTTGAAATTAATCTAGATGCAAATGGTTTTGGAGATACAATTAAAGAAAAGAATGCAACATCCATTAAAGAAAAAACCAAAGCGATGATTTTTCTTCGTTGTCACCTTTATGAAGTATTGAAAACTGAATACCTCACTATAAAGGATCCACTTGTTATGTGGAACAGTTTGAAGAAAAAGTATGAATATCAGACAATAGCAATTCACCAAAATGCTCGCTATGACTGGATGCATTTGAGGCTGCAAGATTTTAAATTTGTGAGTGAGTATAACTCATCAATATTTAGAATCAGTTCTCAATTACAGTTATGTGGAGAAAAAAACTATTGATGAAGATATGTTGGAGAAAACATTCTCCACTTTTCATGTATCCAATGTGCTCATGCAACAGCAATATAATGAAAAATGCTTTAGAAAATATTTTGAATTGATTTCATATCTTCTTGTGGCTGAACAAAACAATGAGTTTTTGATGAAAAATCATAAGGCTCAACCAATTGGTTCGGCTCCATTTCCTGAAGTGAATGTGGCAACATATCACCCTTATAATGGACAAAGTCAAGGCTGTAGTCATGGTCATGGATGTGGATGAGGACGTGGTTGCAATAGTTATAATTACGATCAGAACCCAATAATATGTCAGAATATCAAAAGGAGAAGAATATTGAAAAGGATAATAAAAGTGGTGAAAATAGCAAAATAATGGAAAATTTATGCTATCGTTGTGGCATGAAAGGCCATTGATCATGTACCTGTCATACACCAAAATATTTTGTTAATCTCTACTAAGAATCACTGAAAAAGAAAGATAAAAAAGTGGCAGAGATAAATTTTGTTTCTAAGGATGAGAGTGTTGATCACAACCTTTATGATATGACTCATCTGGTTGTTGCTAATTTCTTTATTCATTCTGAAGCAAATATTGAACATTTGTTTGATGATAAAAATCTTCAAAAATAAAATATTTTTTATTTATATTTATATATTTGGGTCTACTATTATGAAAGTCATCATACTACTAACTAATAAAAGTTGGTATGTGTTATTTTATAATTTTCTTATTATATATCTTGTTTCTCATAAAAAATATGAAAACTCATTTGGTGGGATCCTCAATCGGTAACAATGATAAGTGTCTCACAAATACTATACTTAAGGATAAAAAAATTCATTTTAATTTTTAATAACACAAGGATCAGATGTAAATATAATATTAGGTAGTACAAAATTGATTGAGGGTTTTAGAAGAGCAAATATATTGTTACCCGGAGGAACAAAAATTCATATTAATGATGCATTATATTCCTCAAAGTCTCAAAAAAATTTATCCAATTTTAAAGATATTCGATGAAATGAATATCATATTGAACTACGAATGAAGACAACACTAAGTATTTATATATTACTAACGTTGTCACGGGTAAGAAAAATATATTAGAAAAATTACTTGCTTTTTCCTATGGTTTGTACTACACAAACATAAACACAATTGAGGCACATGTCATAGTAAACTAAAAGTTTACTGATGAAAATAATTTTATTACTTGGCATGAACGATTGGGACATCCTGGTCTATAATGATGCGGAGAATCATTAAAAATTCAAGTGTACATTCATTGAAAAATCAAAAAAATTTTCTATCCAATGAATTTATGTGCTGCTTGTTCTCACGGAAAGTTTATTATAAGGGCATCACCAACAAAAATAAGGATAGAACCCCTTACATTTTCGCAACGTATACAAGGTAATATATGTGGACCTATTTATCCGCCATGTGTACCATTTTGATATTTTATTAATCTTGATAGATGCATCAACGAGATAGTTACATGTCTATTTGTTAATCAACACATAACCAAGCATTTGCTAGATTGCTAGCTCAAATAATTTAGTTATGAGCTCATTTTCCAGAATATATGATTAAATTAATTCGTCTTGATAATTCTGAAGAATTTACTTCCCAAGCTTTTAATGATTATTGTATCTCTATTGAAATAACTATTGAACATCATGTAGCATATGTTCATATACAAAATAGTCTTGCAGAATTATTTATTAAACACCTTCAATTGATTGCAAGGCTATTTCTAATGAGGACGAAGCTCTCAACTTCTACTTAGGGCCATGCTATTTTTCATGTAACTGTATTGATTTGTATTAGGCCAATAAATTATCATGAGTTCTCCCCTTCACAATTAGTTTTTGGTTGAGAACCAAATATTTCCTATCTAAGGATTTTTGGGTGTATGATAAATATTATGATTACTCCACCACAACGCACTAAGATGGGTCTCCAATGAAAATTGAGAATACATCTTGAATATGAATCTTCATCGATAATCAAATATTTAGAGCCATCAACTAGAGATTTATTTACGACTCATATTGATGATTGTCATTTTGATGAATCAAATTTTCAAACTTAAAAGAAAGAAAATAAATAGTTAGAAAAAGATATTAATTGAAATTAATTATTGTTGTTTCATCTTGACCCTCACACAAAGGAATGTGAACTGGAAGTTCAAAAGATTATTCATTTATAAAATTTAGCAAATCAATTGCTAGATGTATTTACTAATCCGAAGAGAGTAACTATATCTTATATATTATCTGCTAATACTCTAGTTATAATTTATGTCCCTATAGGATAATCTATTGCTAATGAACCTAAAGCATCAATGAAACATAATGGACCAATTGGTTTCAAAGATAAAAATCCTCAGAAAAGAAAAGGATCAAAAGATCAAGTTGAGAAATTGATGGCTCTAGAAGAGTTCCCAGTTGTAATTCCAGAAGAAATTCAGGTACCTGAAACTTGTAATAATCAAGAGATCTCAATAAACTATGTCAAAACTAGCCAAAGGTAGAATCAAATAAAATCGACGTTAATGAATATTTTTCTATAATGTGACACTCAACATTGTTAATGATAATAAGGACCTTGAGCCAAACCTTTCAAGGAATTTAAACAGAGAGATGATTGGCCAAAATGGAAAGATATAATTGAGTAGAATTAAATTCTTTTTCAAAACATAATTATTGAACCTATTATATGTACATCTGATGGTGTCAAACCTGTATGATACAAATAGGTATTTATGTGAAAATGAGATGAGAAAAATAAAGTTGTTAAATATAAGACACGATTAGTTTCACAAGGATTCTCTCAAAGACCTGGCATTGATTATGAAGAGACATATTCCCCTGTTGTGGATGCAACTACATTTCGATATTTAATTAGTCTGGTAATACATGAAAAACTTGATATGTGTTTATTGGATGCAGTTAAGACTTATTTATATGGGCCACTTGATAGTGACATTTACATGAAAACCCCTGAAGGATTAAAATTGTCTGCAACATATAATTTAGGTCCTTGAGAAATTTACTCGATAAAATTATGCATATCTCTATATGAGTTGAAACAATCCGGACGCATGTGGTATAATCATCTTAGTGAATATTTATTGTAGAAAGGGGATAAGAATGATCCCCTTTTCCCATGTATATATATTAAAAGATCTAGATTCGAGATCATTATAATTATAGTTTATGTTGATGACTTGAATATTATTAGAACTAATAATGAGACTTCAGAAGTAGTAGGCAACTTAAAGAAAGAATTAGAGATAAAAAATCTCGAAAAAACAAAACCTTGCCTTAGTTTGTAGATTGAACACTTAAAGAATGGAATTTTTATTCATCAATCAGCTTATATATCAAAGGTGTTGAAATGAGTCTATATGGATAATGTCCATCCATTGAGCACTCAAATAGTTGTAAGGTCATTAGATGTGAATAAAGATCTGTTTTGACCTCAGATGGATGATGAAGAGCTTTTTAGTCCTGAAGTACCATATCTTGGTGCTATTGGAGTAATAATGTAACTTGCAAGTCATACATGACCTAATATATTATTCTCTGTAAATTGTTTGCAAGAAATAGTTCTTGTCCAACAAGAAGACATTGTAATGAAGTTAAACATATACTGAGGTATCTCTGAGGTACGATGGATATGGGCCTATATTATTCGATTGTACCCAAATCAGAATTTATTAGGTATACAGATACGAGATATATGTCTGACCCTCATAATGCTCAATCAAAAATGGGCTATTTGTTCACATATAGTGAAATAGAGGTGTCAAACGGGCTGGCCCAGCACGGCACGGCCCGTTTTTCACGTGCCCAGCCGTGCTACCGTGCCGTGCCGTGCCCGGCAAGGCAGGGCAGGCGGGGCGGGGCGGGTCTGTTTGGACCCGACCCGCGGTCTTTTTACCGGGGGCGGGGCCCGGTTGGGTCACGAGTCGCGACTCACGACTCACGACGCAGGCACGCGGGCCGGCGTGCCGTGCCAAGGCACGGCCCGGCACGTGGTTTGTTCGCCCGGGCCCGGCACGGGCCCGAGCACGTTTTTTTCTCGTGCCGGGCCGGCCCAGGCACGGCCGAACCGTGCCGTGCCTCGTGCTGGGCCGGGCCGGGCCGGCCCGTTTGACACCTCTATAGTGAAACAACCATTTCATGATGTTCTACTAAATAATCAATTACCACCACATCTTCTAATCATGTTGAAATCTTACCAATTTATAAAGCAAGTCGGGAATAATTTTAATTAAGATCTGTAATACATCATATTATAGCATCATGTGATTTATCTTATAGCAAGGAGATCTCGAAGACCTTGTATGAAAATAATAATGCATGCATTGTTCAATTAAAAAATTGGTATATTAAAAGGGATAGAACAAAACATATATCACCAAAATTCTTTTTTACTCATGATCTACAAAAGAAGGATGATATTGATGTTCGATCAATTCGTTTAACTAATAATCTAGTAGATTTATTCACCAATAATCTATATACTGTAATATTTGAAAGGTTAGTTCATAGCATTAGAATATGCAGGCTTAGAGATTTAAAGTGATATTTTATACTATACTATTTTTTTCTTCACCATGATTTTGTCCCACTAGATTTTCTTGGTAAGATTTTTAATGAGGCAGTATCATGGATATCCAATGGGGAGTATTATGAATAATATTATGGATGTCAATAAACTCTTCATTAATCTCTTAACTATTGATATTTTTGTGACTTTTATTATTTATAGATTAAAATATATTAATTGGCATGGATTAATATATATTCATTGATACATTTATTTGTGTATTGATGTAAATATTTATTGACATATTTATATACATATTAATGTATTCATGTATTAAACCCTATAAATAGTGAGCCTTTGTATTAGTTAGTGAATACTTGATGAAATAAGAAATCTCTCCCATATTACCCTATATCTCTTTATCTGTTGTATTTCTATTTCATAATAATATAAAACAAACTTGGTGGTGCTAGTTATTTTATAAACTGGCATAAAACTAAAAATGATAAAAATTTGAGGACTTTTATAATAAAATAATATGCATGAATTAAAAAAAAATATCATTATAACATTGAAACAAAACAGGCAGCAAATTCAAAAAGGAAATTTAATTTCTAGAGAATAAAATAACTTATTGATAAATACAAGAGGAAAGAAATACTAAAGTTTTACTAGAAAAAAAAATAAAAATTATTAAAAAAGGAAATGATTGTGAAATAGGAGACATTATGTGAAATAATAGCTAAAACCATTACAATGACTGCTAATTTATAAAATAAAAATAAAATATATGGGTAAATATTTAAATTTATCAGAACTAAGTTATTGATGAAAGAGTGTTTGGACTTAATAAAAGATAAAAATAATTTGGGAACTACATGATTTTATTGGAGCACCAAAAATAATGGCTTTTTGCAAAATAAAATTAAAAATATAATAAAAAAATAAATTAACACTTTAGTATATGTGCAAAAGGACATAATTACTTTTTTATTGTTAAACTATTAATAAAAATAACAAATATAAAAAGAATTTAAAAGACGACCAATAAATGTAAAAAATCAAATTTTTATGGAGATTTATATTTTGTTACACTAAACCTAATTTAATTAAAAAATCTCTTTTAATATATATATATATATATATATATTAAAATATAAAATAATTATGTTTTAATACAATCAAAATCAATAACTTGATTATGTTTTAGTATAAAATAATTATATCTTAGATTTTTAACAAATTATTTATCATTTTTTTTAATTTTTTAAGTTGATGACATGTCAATTAGATGCAAAATCAAAATTTTGATTTTGAGTGCACCAATGCACAATTATTTTATATTTTGGGACACATTTTTAAATTTTTTTGAAAGGGATCATTATTTTTATTGTTTTATATTTGGCGTGTCATAATAAAAGTCTCCCATGTTTTTAAGCTGGCAAACTCTAACTTCCACACAAACATATAAATTGAAAATACATTAAAAAAATAGTTTGTAGATTAATATAATTTTAGACAGTACAACATACATATTTTGAATGATCAAAAATTGGCATAAGTTGCTTGAACATATTGACTTTAGCCATTAGGAGCCCAATGGTTGTGCACAAGCATGCACAACATAATGTACTACGTAAGGCTACTAAATGATCCAATACATCTATGTAGCAAGTTTTCTTATAAAAACCCATGTATACATAGCATATTGATTTAAAAAAAATATTATAATTTTTAAAAAAATTGGTGCCAATGGGGTATGCTAATGCCAAGTGGACCATGCCCACTTTTTGGTCCATGATCTCAAGTCATGGTTACCATTTTTATGGACCATGCCAGCATGCCAAGCACACAAGTCATACCTAGCTTAGCACAAGATATAGCAACCTCTAGCCAATCATTGGATGAGCCTACTTCTAGCCAGCATGACCTAGGTCCACGATCAGTTTTAACTATGCTATGCTGGGCTAAGAACTACTCAATCAAGCAATGCCTCATGCTATTATGGAACCACCAAACCCACTCGACACTCTGCAAAAATCCTATGTTAGACATTCTACTTAATCCTCATATTACTTGAATATCTTTTCTTCTAAAATATACACAATAGATTAGTCATAAATATATTTTTATGACTTCATAAGTATTATACTTACAATATTAAAAGGAACATTAATCTCATGTTTCAAACATATAGATTTATCAGATGTGTTAACATTAAAATGGTTGTCACTACCCTATTATCATACTTGTATCACATGACTTTTTATCATTTTCCACAACCCACACTCAAACATACGATACAAAGAAGACTAAATTTCAATTCCGATTAGATTTGATATCTATTAAAATTCAAACTATAATATTATTACAAAAAACTAATATATATATCTTCAAAAAACAAATAGATAAAATCAACCCTAGATCATAATTTTGCTGAGAAATAGGAAAATATTCACCGGAGATATTTAAAATAGTATTCTGTAAAATCAAGGGTTCCCAATGATAATTATAACTAGAATATATAAACTTAATCACATAATTATTATTTGTTTACCCTAGATTTACTTCTAATATGTGAGTTTGAAGTTAGATAACCTAATTTTTTATGCTATTGGCTGGAAATATGTTCTGTGAAATCTTCTGAGTATTATATCTATAGTTGAAGGTTTAATATGTTTAAAGTTGAGTTATGGTTTTGGCCCAAGGTTGTTACTTAATCTCATTGAATCTCTTCGAGTATACTAAAGTGAAAATAGCAAGGAAAGTTAGAAATCAAATAACTCATTAAATCATAAAGTCTTGGTACTAGAATGCCATGAGTGATAATTTTTCAAGAGTAAAGTCATGACGATGAAAAACACATAACTAGCATAAAAGATCTTTGGAGTAAAGGCATGACATTAAATGTGACTAATTTTGCTTTGTATCTTGGATTTTTATCAATTAAGTCACGATATGAAAAATGAAAATTATACTGTTATTTTATTGGGGTTAGGTGAAAATCACCTAGCTCACATCGGAAATCTCTTTAAAAATTTCCAAAATTTTTTCTATAAAAGGACTTTTCCAATTCATTTGAGATTCATTCCCATGTATTTTCAATTTCTCATTTTCTTTAGATTGTATTTTATTTCATGATGTAATTTATTACTTTAGCTTTAAATTTTCAAAATTTCAAATTATTGCGGGTTTACTTTTATTTTATAATAGTAGTATCATAGGAGGTTAGTTAGTAACTTTTGTAGTTAATGCATTTTAGAAAAATTCTGTCAAAAGGGCATTAAGAGCCTCAAGGTTTTTGGTTTTTAAGAGGGTAATTGTACCCCTCCACTTACTATAAACTTTTTTAGTATAACAACACAAATAGTTATTATTATTCTCAGTTAATATTCACTGTAAAAGTGAAACATAGCAGTAAAATTTGAAATAGAAAATTTCAATGGAAATAATTTTTCATTGTGGAAAATGAAAATTAAGACAATTTTGAGGAAAGATAATTGCTTAGATGCAATGGGAAAAAGAATCACCTGAATTCCTGAATACAAGTGGAATGAAATGGATAGTAATGCAGTAGCTAACCTGCATTTAGCACTTGCTGATGGAGTTTTGTCAAGTATGGTAGAAAAGAATACAGCAAAAAAAATTTAGGATACTCTCACAAGGAAAAAGTGAAACATGGCAGTAAAATTTGAAATAGAAAAATTCAATGGAAGTAAATTTTCATTATGAAAAATGAAAATTAAGGTAATTTTGAGGAAAGATAATTGCTTAGATGCAATGGAAAAAGACTCACTTGAATTCCTAAATACAAGTGGAATGAGATGGATAGTAATGCAGTAGCTAACCTGCATTTGGTACTTGCTGATGGAGTATTATCAATTGTGGCAGAAAAGAATATGGAAAAAGAAATTTAGGATACTCTCACAAGGTTGTACGAGGCAAAGTCACTTCACAACAAGATCTTCTTAAAAAAGAAGACTTTACACTTTACGAATGATGGAATCTATTATGGTAACAGATCATATCAACACTCTGAATACTTTATTTTTGCAACATACTATGTTGGGTCATAAGATAGAAGAAGTTGAACATGCTGAGATTTTACTTCAGAATTTACCTGATTCATATGATCAACTCGTCATCAATCTAACGAATGGTGCATTGATTGATAGTTTAATTTTTAATAATATTGCCTTTGCCATCTTAGAAGAAGAAAATAGATGAAAAAATAAAAAGGATAGATATATAAATGCACAACAAATAGATGCTTTGATGATGATACGAGAGAGATCAACAGAGCATGACCCTAGTGGGAGTCATTTTTATGGTAGATCAATAGAAGTAAAAAAAATATTTAATATTATAACTGTGGTAAGAAATGACACTTAAAAAGAAATTATTAGTTTAAGAAAAGAAATATGGATGATGAGTTATCTAGGACACAAGGGAATGTTGCAAGCATCAATGATGATGGTAATATTTTATATAGTGAGGTAACAATAATGGTTGAAAGTAAAAAATAGTTTAGTGATGCATAGTTGCTAGACTCGGGAGCATCGTGGCATATGATATCTCGGAGAGATTGGTCTCACAAATATGAACCAATCTCAGGTGGGTCGGTGCACATGGGTGATGATCATACTTTGAAAATTATTGGTATGGGTACTATCAAAATTAAAATGTGTGATGGTATGATTCGTACCATTCAAGATGTACATCATGTGATAAACTTGAAGAAAAATCTATTATCTTTGGGACAAATAGATAGTCTTGGATAAAAAATTCGTATTGAAAATGGGATGATAGAGATTGTGAATTTTCACTTGTGATAATGAAGGGAGAAGATCACGGCAAATGTATTTATGCTTAAAGGAGAAACAGTACGAGAAGTAGATACATGTGTTGCATCAATTACTAAAGAAGAAGAATCAATGATGATATGACATCTCAAACTATGCCACATGTCAGAATAAGGTTTGAAGATTCTCTCTAATAAAAAGTTACTTACAGGGCTCAAAATGGTAAATTTGCCTTTTTGTGAGCATTGTGTTCTAGTAAGCAGAATAGATTGACATTTAAAAGATCAAATGTAAGAAGTAAAAATACTCTAGACTTGATATATTCTGTTGTATGGGAATCACCTGAAATATCTTATAGAGGAACAAAGTATTTTATATCCTTCATTGATGATTATTCAGGAAGATGTTGGGTATATCCAATCAAGAAAAAGTCAGATGTGTTTTTAACTTTTAAAGAATTCAAAGCTGGGTGGAATTTGAATATGGGAAATGAATTAAGTGTTTGCGGACAGATAATGGAAGTGAGTATACAGTTAGTAAATTTCTTGTTTTTTGTAAGCAATAAAGTATCAAACGACAGTTCACAGTCATGTACATGCCACAACAAAATAGAGTAGCAGAATGATTGAACAAAACTCTTGCAGAAAGAATGAGAGCAATGTTAAGGACTACAAGACTATCTAATTCCTTTTAGGCAGAAGCAGCAAAAACTGCATGTTATGTAATACATTGATTACCATTAACAACAATTGATTTGAAGACATTGATGGAGATGTGGATGGGTAACCCAGTAGACTACTCTACTTTATATTATTTTGGATATCTTGCATATGTGATGTACAATACCCAAGGAAGAACAAAGCTGGATCCAAAATCCAGAAAATACATATTCTTAGGGTATACTAAAAGAGTGAAGGGGTATCACCCGTGGAAACCCACTGATCACAAGGTAATTATCAGCAGAGATATAATTTTTAAAGAAAGAATTGAAGATTATAGCACATTAAAAGAAGTTTCAAAAACTAGCACTGTTCATGTAGAAAATGATCAGATACAAGATGTTCCCAAATCAATGAAGAAACAACTAGAGCATTAAGCACAAGAACAAGTCGTGTCTGAGGCTCAAGAAGTTAGTCGGCCAACTCATAATAAAAGTTCGCCAGCTTAGTACTCAGAGTATGTTACGAAGAGCAACATTGCATATTGTCTCCTAATAGAAGATGGAGAACCTTCAATATTTCAAGAAGCTTCAGATAATTCAGATGCATCTCTGTGGATGATAGTAATTGTGGAAGAAATCGAAGCTCTACACAAGAACAAGACTTAGAAGCTAGTCCCGTACCAATTAGAAGAAAAGCTATTGACAACAAATAAGTTTACAAGATAAAGTGGGATAGCAATGATCAAGTAGAACTGTATCGTGCCAGATTGGTGATAAAGGGATATGCTCAGAAAGAAGGTATCGACTTCAATAAAATTTTTTCTCCGATGGTTCGTCTTACAACAATTGAAGTAGTAATGACTCTATACGTTATACTTGATTTGTATTTGAAGCTGTTAGATGTTAAAATTACTTTTCTTCATGGAGAAATTGAAGAAGAAATTTATATGTTCTAACCAGAAGGATTTGTTGAAATTGGTAAGGAGAACTTGGTTTTTAAGTTGAACAAATCTCTATACGGTCTGAAACAAGCACTGAGGTGTTGGTATAAGAGATTTGATTTTTTCATCATGAGCCTTGAGTATAATAGACTCATTTTAGACCATTGTATATACTACAAAAGGTTTGAAAAAAATAATTTTATCATTTTACTATTATATGTGGATGACATGTTTGTAGCAGGCCCAAACAAATATCGAATTCAATAAATTAAAGGCACAGTTGGCTAGGAAATTTGATATGAAGGAATTGGGACTAGCAAACAAGATTCTAGGGATACAGATTTACCAAGATTGAAATAATAAGAAGATTTGACTTTCTCAATAAAATTATTTTTAACAAGATCTTGCATCGTTTCAACATACAAGATAGTAAGTCAATTTCTACTCCTCTTCTTGTTAATTTCAAATTATCCTTAAGCATATTTTCTAGCTTGGAAGAAGAAAGGAGGAAGATGTCTCGAGTACCGTATGCATCAACAATGGGAAGTTTAATATTTACAATGATTTGTACAAGATCAAATATTACACAAGCAGTGAGAGTGGTTAGTCAATTCATGACAAATCCTGTCTTAGAACATTGGAGTACTGTGAAAAGGATTTTCAGATATTTAGAAGGAACCTCAAATACTACAATATGCTATGGAAGTTCAGAACTTTTTGTCAGAGATTATGTTGATATAGATTATGTTGATATAGGTTATATTGATATAGATTATGTTGATATAGATTATGTTGATATAGATTATGTTGATCAAATCTACAATAGGTTATGTTTTTACTATTGCTAGAAGAGCTATAAGTTGAGTTTCAAAATTGTAGCCTATTGTATCTACTTCTATGATAGAAGTAGAATATGTTGCAACTACACAAGCCAGTAAAGAGGTAATCTGGTTGCAAATACTATTGGAAGAGATTGGATACAAACAAAATAAGGTTACTTTATTTTGTAATAGTTAAAGTGCTCTACACTTAGCAAGAAATCCAGTATTTCACTCGAAGACAAAATACATCAAGGTACAATATCATTTTGTGTGAGAAAAAGTAGAAGTGTAGATTTGCAAAAGATTCATATAGATGAAAACATAGCGGATGTTTTGACCAAACCAATCAGCACTGACAAATTTGAATGGTGTAGAATTTAATGTGACTTAACAAAATTAGAATCAAGTATTGACAAGCAAAGAAAATGATTTAAGTTGGAGAATGTTATTTTTTTGGGGTTAGGTGAAAATCACCTAGCCCACATTGAAAATCTTTTTGGAGATTTCCAAAAATTTTTCCTATAAAAGAATTTTTCCAATTCCTTTGAGATTCAATCCCATGTATTTTTAATTTCTCATTTTCTTTTGATTATATTTTATTTCATAATATTTATTACTTTAGCTTTGAATTTTCTATCTTTTAAATTATTGCGAGCTTAGCTTTATTTTATAACATATACTAGTAGGGAACTTTGATGCACGAATATAAAAATAATATCATGATTAATAATATATTTCAGATATGGTATATCGATGACTGAAATAAAATGCAAGAATGAGCTGCACAATCAAGATTTGCTGCAATAAATTCTACAATGGTACTTTTCTGTAAAGATAACTTACAAATGTATGAGAAGCTGTTCATTTATATGAATCGATACAAATGATATTGGCATTAGCTATGGAAGTTAAAATTCATTAGAATGTTAATTGGACTATTTTTTGACTTTAATGTTATGTGATGCCCATAACAGGGGGAAGAGAGAGAAAAACAATTAGACATTTGTATTTATAATCCATTAGATTTTACTGAACCCAGCATCAATAATTATATTATTTACTACCTAATTATTGTTATTGGATAATTATCTTATAAAATAATATGCATTAATTAAAAAATGGGAATAACATGAAAAAAATAGGGAGTAGATTCTAAAAAAAAGATTTAATTCTCTAGATAAAAATAACTTATTAACAATCACTTTAGAAAGGAAATAATATATATAAGATAAAAAATAAATTAAAAGTAATTAAAAAGGGAAAAGATGAAGCATTTATGAGACAGTTTGATAAGCAAAAAATAAACCAGCAGCGATAACGGTGGATTTGTAAGATAACAAAATCAACTATAAGTATTTATTTATTTTTATTGTAGTTAATTGTTAATGAAAGCGCGTTTGAACTTTATAATAGAACATAATAATTTGGGAACTGCATGAATTTATTAGAGCACGAAAAATAATGGATTTGTAAAAAGAATAATCTATACATTAAAAATTACCAATATAATAAAATAATAAAGTAACACTAAAGTACATGTGCCAAAAGACAAAATAATTTAAAATGCTAGACTATTGATAATAATAACAAATATAAAAAGAATTGAAAAGATTCTCAATAAATGAAACAAATCAAAGACATTATTTTACCTACCAAAATATTAATTATTTAAAAAATTAAATATATTAATAAAAATTTTATAAATATTAGAGCCTAAGTAGATGTGTCAAATGGGCCTGGACGGCTCGAGCCCAGCACCGCATGCTATAGTGCCGTGCCCCGGCCCGTCGTGTCGTGCTAGACACGTGGGTACGACACACATGATTATGCACTGAACATGATCAATACAAGCCGACACCCGATAGAAGAGGCTCGCCGAGCCCCGAAAGGGCGAAGACGCGCGGCAGTGCCTCAGCGTGCCATCGAAACCCTAATTTAAAAAAAAAATTAGAATTTTGTCCAACCCGAACCGATACGAACCCGGTGATTTTTGGACTACGAGCCCATGCTGGGCTAGCGCTGAACAGTAATCATGCCGAGTCAGGCCGGCACGGTAACCCAGTTAGGCAAACTAAAACTGGGTCATGCTAGGCGGCCCGACCTGTTTGACACGTCTAAGCCTAAGTTAAGATTAGAACCTAGAATAAATTATTTTATCAATCAACTACAATAATTAATTTGATTTTCTATTGAAATTATATATATATCATATGTATTTATAGATTTTTAAACAAAAACAATAATTAATTTATAAAAATAAACATTTATAAATAAATAAACATAAATATATATAAATAAACATAAATATCTATAAATAAACATAAAGATATATAAATATAAAGATATATAAATATAAACATATATGAATATATAAACAAAAACAAATATAAATAAATAAGCATAAAGATATATAAATATTTAAACATGTGTGTGTGTGTGTGTGTGTTTATATTTATATGTTTATGGGTATTAATTTATATATGTTTATAATTATTTATTTATTTATGTTTAGGTTTGTATATTTATATTTATTTATTTAAGTAATTGTGAGAAAGTAAAATATCTCATATAAATTATGGTCACTCATTTCAAAATAATGGGCATTAATTATAAAGTATTTATACCACTCCTTATTGAATGATCATAATATTAAAGAATATTCCTCATTAAAATATTGCTAGGAAAAATCGAATGAGATAAAATATTACTCGATCTCTGTCATTGCTGTCCACCACAAATATGAAACCTTGGGTGTTTTGGAATTAATCCCTTCAGAAATGGTGAATCTTTTCTTGACTCATAATATTCCACACAATGAAATTGATATTTTTGTATTTAATAGTCTCTGTATTACAGACAATAGTAGGAATTGTTGTGACAATTTCATGAAACTTCAACTTATACAGAATGGTTGTCTTTCCGGCAGTATCAAGACCTATCATCAAAATTGTCATCTCCTTGTTGGCAAATAACCTGCTGAACTGCTTTGTGAACATAAACCTCATTTCTTTCACTAAATCTCAATCCCTTTGTCGTATGGCAGTAAATAGATCTGATGAGAGAAAAAAAAAAGAATCAATAGACCTAAAGAGATGGTCACCAGAGAGGGTGGTCAACCTCTATATGTTCTTATACCTATAGTATATATAATTAAAAATAGAGTTATATATAGTTAAACATATAATTATATATAGATATATTCTTACAAGTTGTTATAAGTAGTTATACATAAATATATACAAAGTTATAAATAAATATATAGATTTAATTATATGAATACATATATGTATGCATATACAAATATAATTATATTTAATTATATAGAGTATTACATAGATATACTAATATTTATATATAATTATGCACATATAGTTATAAATATGTAAGTAGTTAAAGATATAGTTATATATAATATTTTTATAGTTATACATATAGTAAAATACAATTTTATATAGTTATATATTATTATACATATGATATATTTTGTTAAAAATATAGTTATATAGAATTACTCATATAGTTATAAAATATTATATAGTTTAAAAAATAGTTATATATAGTTATTAATATAGTTAAAAAAATAGTTTACATAGTTACAAATATAGTTAAATATAGTTATGAAAAGTTTTATATAGGTATGCAAATATCAATAAATAGTTATCATATACTATGATAACAACACTCTTTAAAATGCCTAATTGAATTACACCACTAAAGAGAAAGAACTTGTATCAATAATCTTTTCTTTTGGAAAATTAATATCATATTTAGTGGGAACCAAATTAATAGTATATACTAAATATTCTATAATCAAATATCTCATAGAAAAGTAAGATATCATGCTTAGATTGATTTGATGGATTTTACTATTACAATTGTTTGAACTAGAAATATTAAATAATAAATGTACATATAATCAAAATTGAAAATAGCTTATCAAGACTAGAAAATGAAGATAGAAGAGTTGTTGAAGAAGATATTAGATAGATTTTTTTATTTGAACAAATTATTGTATTGAATGAAAATGTAATAGCATGGTATTTAGTATTGAATGAACCCTTATCATTGCAAGTACTACGCTGATCAAATTTTGAGGCAAAGTGTTATTAATGGGAGATTGGTTGTATTTTACAATAATGTCACTTTTTGCTCCCGCTCTCATGAATTTGTGGAACATGTTAATATTTATGTGCTTAAATATTTCTCTTCTCAAAATTAATGTTGATATTTACATATATATATGCATAAATATATATGTGCATATACACTGCCTTACACACACACACACATTTATACAACCATATACATTACTATACATTATATATCAGCATACACATTTTTGTACATTTGTATATATTCACACATGTATCTACATTTTCAAAGTAATGTGTATGTACTTGCATGCATGCATATACTACTGTACATCCACACAAACACATACCTATATATGTAATGTATTTTTAAAGCTACACATGAAACTATTATATATATATGTGTGTGTGTGTGTGTGTGTGTAAAAATGTATTAAAAATTTTTTGATTTAGTAAATTTAATTAAAATAAAATATTAAATATTGTACACAATTTGTAAAATATTGTAAATTTTTTATATTTAAAACAAATATTTTTGTGTGTGTGGGAAGCATATTAATGCGTAAAATGAAATTATGAATTAAATATATGAGCTTCTATTATATTCAAATAGTTGTTTTTTTTAATATTTATATTAAAATAACTTTCATTATACTCATATAAATAAATGAAGTTGACATATCTATAAATTATTTTGGTTTTACAATTATGTTAAAAATGAAAATATAGTTCATAAATAGATAATATTGTTTTTGTTTGTCTATACTTTTTTTTATTAAAATATTAATTTCTGTGATAAATTTATTCATATTATTTATTGTTATTAATAAATTTTTAGAAAGTTTAAAATTCAAACAAATATAATGCAGTGCATATTAATACATACATTTAATGTTTTGTAAAAAATCAATTATTTCTTTAATTATGTTCAAACAAAACAAATTACCATATAAATACAAGAGTAAATTTTTCTACAAGTAATTTTTTTTTTATTTTATTCAAAATATATATATATGACCATATAAATATATGAATTTGTTTTTTTAAATAATTGTTTTAAAGTTTGTTTTAAAATTTAATACTTTACAATGTTTTTTTTTTGTTATTAATAGATACATTTCAAACATTGTTTATTTAAAATAAATAACATATTGAATATTATGAGGTACATATTTTATTTTGTAAATAAATTTTATTTTTAAAGTTTTATCTTTGTAAATTGAAACTACATCACATATATATTTTAGAAATTTTTTATAATATTTATTACACAAATATATTGTTATTTGTTTTGAAAATTACAAAATAAATTTTAACAAATGAACATTTTATTAGAAATCAATTTTAGTTAAATGATATTAAGTGAAACAAAAATATAAACCCTAAACATATTAAATCATAATGATTTATATAAACATATAAAAATATAATAAAAAAATATTTAATATTGAAATAATTAAAATTTAAGTTCATAAAATATATGGGAAAATGATAAAGATTTATACAATATTCAAAAAAACATGTATAAATGAGATGAATGATATGAATGGATATTAAGTTTCTGAAGCATGTAATTATACATGTTGTAGATGTAGTTTTATATAGTTTTTCATATAATTATATATATTTGGACATATGACTATGTATAGGTTTTGATATAGATAAATACATTTATATATAGTAATATGTTGATATACATATTGTTAAATATATTTATATATAGTTATATATCTATATATATGTATATTAAATATATGTTGTTATATTTATATATAGTTATGTTTATGTATACTATTTTTATAGTCATAGATATAGTAAATACACTTATATAAGAAATTCAAATTATATCACACATGCATATTGATGTATAGTTATGTTAGGATACACTTATATAAAATATACTTATGTTTATGTATATAGATATGTATATTGATGTAGATACAAGTCGGCATACCTTATACTATTTATGTATACTGTTTATATATAGTTATGTATATTAATTAGATAAATACATTGATATATTGTAATATGTTGATATACATATTGTTAAATAAATAAATATATATATATATATATATATAGTTTATATATATATATATAAACACACACACACACACACACATACATATATATATATTAAATTTACGTTGTTATATTTATATATAGGTATGTTTATGTATACATTTTTTATAGTTATAGATATAGTAAAATATACTTATATAAGCAATTCGAATTATATCACACATGCATATTGATGTATAGCTATGTTTAATTACACTTATATAAATGTATACTATTTATGTATATTGTTTATGTATAGTTATATATATTAATGTTGATAAATACATTTATATATAGTAATATGTTGAGCAATATATATATATATATATATATATATATATATATATATATATATATATATATATATTAAATATACGTTATTATATTGACATATAGTAATGTTTATATATACTATTTTTATAGTTACAGATATAGTAAAATACACCTATATAAGAAATTCGAATTATATCACACATGCATATTGATGTATAGAAATGTTTAAATATACTTATATAAAATACACTTATATTTATGTATAATGTTTATCTATACTTTTTATATATAGTTATGTATATAGCTGTAAATATCAAGTCGGCATACTTTATACTGTTTATGTATACTATTTATATATAGTTATGTATATTATTGTAGAAACATACATTTATATATAGTAATATGTTTATATACATATTGTTAAACACACACACACACACACACACACATATATATATATACATTGTTATATTTATATATAGATATGTTTATGTATTCTATTTTTGTATACTATATATAGTTATGTATATTGATGTAGATATTAATTCGGCATACCTACTATGCACCATCAAAATCCACACAATGACAATGTATTATATCACAAATACATTAAGTATGTATACGAATAAGTATATATACGCAATCCAAGCCAACCATGGTGATTAAAGAAGAAAAATTTCGAAAACAATATATAACAGAATAAAAACGCTTAAGCTTAATCTTCGATTAAGCAATCTAAGATAATCGATAAAGAATAAATGTATAAAATGTACCTCAAATCAATAATAAATTAAAACTTAAATCTCGATTATATTTTGATGCATCAGTGTCGAGAGATAGATGGTGGAATGCGGAGGACTTCACTTCACTTGTTAGAAATTATCGCATCTCACGGTCTCCCCAAGTGAATGTATATATTAGCAAAGTATTTATATTTTTAATTATTAAAACATTAAATAAATAATATATATATAAAATAAAAAAGACTCATTAATTTAATTTACTATCAAATTTTTTTCAACAAAATTAATGTGCATATATGTCGTGTAGCAAGGTACTCATGAAAAACAAACGTCTTATAATTTTTTTTATAATATTAATTAAATAATAAATATATAAACAATTAAAAAAATATGTTTAGCCTTATAAAAAATATATAAAATAGGTACAAAATTAACAAATTTCATATAATAATACATAAATGAAAAGATGATTTGTCTTCTAGCCACTCGCTTAAGAGTTATAAAATACTCTTAATGTTAAAAAAAATATAAAAATTTATATTTTATAGTTATAAATTTTTAAGAATTCATATTAATTTTTATGAAGATAATTTGAAATAATTTTAAAGGTATAAATTTTCATATTATTTGATATCATTAATAATTTTTAAAATTCAAAAAATTACTTAAAGTGAGAAGATAATTAAAAAAGTTATATTTATTATTTTAATAAAAACTTAATGTAAAAGATAATAGTAAAAATATTACTCAATTGTTTAATTCTTATAAATTTTAGACGAAGCAAACATCTATGTATTTATTTATAAATATTAATTTATTTTCTTTTAACTTTATTTTTTAAAAAAATTATTTTTATTATATTTCAAGATTTTCAAAATTTGTATTATTTATTTTTTTAAAAATTTACTATAATCATAAAATTTTTTTATACATATAATAGTATTAATATTTACTAGTTTATTCGTCAATTCATATATTTTTGAAAATATTTTCTATTTTATCATACAATGAATTAATTTACATTTATATTAGTAGAAATTTTAATGTATGTTAATTTTATTTTTAAAATATTTAAAAAATTATTATACTTATTAAATTTATTATTTAATGTTACTTTAATATAAAATTTTAAGTTTCTTAATTAAAAATTTTAGAAAAATTTTTTGTACAATTTTTAAAAAAACTAATACATCATAAAAAATAGTTATTTTAGTCCTTATTAATATAATTTTGTTTGTATTTTTATATTTTTTAAATTATTTATTTATAATATTATTTTTTTATAATTTTACGAGGAGAATGTGTTTTTCAAGGATTACTCATCTATAGACCATTAACATACAATTAATAAACAAAATTAAATAAAATATTAAAACTAATAATAAATTATACAAAATTAAATAATTAAATATTGGCTAGGGAAATTCCGTCACTATGTTCAGGATTTAATTAGCTAGGGAAGTTGAGTCACTAAATTCGTCGCTATATTTAGGATTTTATTAACTAGAGAAGTTCTGTCACTAAATCCATCGATATATTCCAGATTTAATTAGCTAAGGAAGATCTATCACTAAAATCCACCGTTATATTCAGGAAGTAATTAGTTAGGAAAGTTCTGTCGCTAAAATCAGTCGCTATTTTCAGAGTGTAATTAGCTAGAAAATTTTCATTACTAAATCCGTTGCAATATTTTGGGATGTAATTAGTTAGAAAAATTTCGTCGCTAAAATTCATCGCTATGTTCCAGATGTAATTAGTTAGGGAATTTCGTCACTAAATCCGTCATTAAATTCTGGATTTTATTAATTAGTGAAATTCTATCACTAAATCCGTAGCTAAATTCATCTGTTTTTTTTGAGCAGAATTTACGAAAATATTCCGTCTCTAATCCGTTGGTAAATTCCCACATTTTTCTTGAGCGGAATTTATGAAAATATTTTGTCGCTAATCAGTTGCAAATTTTTATTTCAATAAAAAAACATAAATCATTTGCTATTCCCTAACTAATCCCTAGTAATTTAGTTAGGGATTTATCTTTAGCTAAAATTCACTAGCTAAATGAACATTTTTTTTGTAGTGTGTTAAACAGCCCCCAAGCCCAATTTAATAAAATACAAAGGCACTACCAAATTTATCCTTAAGTTCATCAACGGTGAGAATTGGAAACTTGTTCTTAATAGTTATGGCGTTTAAAGCATGATAACCAACACCAAAATGATATCTACCATAATTCTTCTTAACCAAAAGACTTGAAGAAGAAAATAGTCTTTGACTTGGGAAAATAATGTCTTGTTCCAATAGATTGGTTATCACCCTTTTCAATTTTTTGAAAACGTGGATATCACAATGGTCAAACATTTATTGGCTTTGTATGAGATAACATATAAATTTATTGGTCTACTACTTGATGGGGAGAAATGCTCATTGGTAAAAAAAAAAAGTTTGCATACTATTCCAGCAAACTCTGCATATCCATGAGTAAGGTAATATTAATGTCCAACTCATTTAGAGTATAGACAATCAACTTGAGATGTAGCAGAATTCAATTAAGATGGTAGCTTATGTATTTCAAATAGGCTATGAACAACCTCTTTGTTGGGAAATCGCGCTTCCACGGGTAGTGAGATTAAGAACAGAAAACACAGAAACAACACAGAAATGAGCAATATATATATCCCAATCCACAAACATCCACGACAGAATCAAAACGAAGAAAAAAAAACACAGCAAATAACGTGGTTCGCTAGTCGCTCAGTACGACTAGCTACCTCCACCAGAAAACACTTATGCGTTACAGATTAAAACCAAGAAATGTAAGTCTTACAGTATGCAGCACGGCAGTCGCGAAAAATTGCGCAGAGAGAGAAGAGAAGAGACGATGAATAGTTCAACCGGGTCAAAAACAGCCACCCGAAAAATAAATACAAATGTTTTTATACAGAAAATAAACAGCCGGTTCATTTAACCGAAATGGGTCGGATCATGGACCGGGCCAGGCTCTGCTCCAAAAATAAACAGCGGGACCTCCGTTATTGTGCTACTGCTGCATCCCCGAGCTTTTAATATTTCATTTCCTGCACTTACATAAAAATATTAAAACAGATTATTAAGTTAAAACAAATTACATATACAACACTCTTGCTTAAGGAGGATATGAAATTGATGAAAATTGATCGTTCATGGGGTCGAAGACAAATCACCCCAGAGCAAAATAATTTTTCCATGCCAAACAAATTTCATAGTCAGAGCAATATAATAATGGGATATTCAGCCAAAACTTTGGAGCCTTTGAATGCCAAGAACAACATCACGTCCTTCAATAGGCAACACATATAAATAAACAAAAAAAATATGTTCCTACAATGATAAAGCAACCTGGACAACAATGAGTACATAAGAGATGATCTTAATTGCCAATATCGACTCGTAGAGATGCAATATGTTCAACTAATGACTTTAAACTTTCTACTAGAGATGGTTGATAAAGTTGTGGGGTAAACAAACTCAGTTAAATATGAAAACTTTGAGATACACATTAGCCCAACAACTACAAAGAATATGCTCAATAATGTGTTGTTCAATGATGAGAGTTAAAGCATTGAGATTAGCCGAATCTTAAATATGCTCTTCAAAGCCATCATCAGTAATTTCCAATGATATTAAAAATTTACTCTGATAACGATGATTAGCACTCCTTTTTTTATCATAATTATTTCATAAATCCTTCTTCTTTTTGTCTTGGAGTTTAGCCAAAGAGAAATGATGAACAATTAAGTTTGATGTGGGCAATATAAATGGTTTCTTGTATTCATCATGTGTCATAATCCTTCATCCGCCTTGGGGTTTCTTTTCACTAAAAGGCATATAGAAGGAGAGACTTGCACAACACCTTATAGAAGTTGGGTTCGGGCACTCTAGTTTGATCGGCAAGAATGTATCAAATACCCGCATATAGTTCAACTTGACAAGATAAATATGTCAAATGTTTATGGTGGAGAATCAAAATTCAGAGGTATAATCATGTCTAAAAGTGCCAATTATATGTATCTTTAATGGGCATGTAATCATTGATTATTCAAAATATATTTACACTCCAAAAACATATCAGCAGCTTACAAAAAATAAAATTAATGAATAATTTATTAAATATACGCGCCCAAGTTGGGATTCAAACCCAAAACAACAATGTCAAAACGGGCCATTTTACCAACATGCTACATGTATTAATAATTAATTTGATTATCTATTGAAATTATGTATATATTTATATATATTGACGTATTCTATGTATTTTTTTATATTCAAACAAAAATAATAATTAATTTTAAAAATAAATATAAATAAATACATAAACATAAACATATATAAATATATACACATATTATTAAAAAAAAAAAAACACACACACACACACATTTATATAATTTCAATAGATAATTAATTTATTTGTTGTAGTTAGTTGTCAAAATCATTTATTTTGAATTTTGATATTATTGTTTATGTAAGGTTCGAATCCTAACTCTTGGTTGATATTTAATAAATTTTATATTTATATTTTTTATTTTTTTAAATAATTGAAGTATGCCAAATAATATATATTGGTACACTTTTTAAAATTTTTCTAAACAAGAATATTTGTTTTATTATTATTTTGGGTTTAGACTTTAGTGTATCAAAATACAAATCTCCCTATAAATTTGATTTGGTATATTTATTAGTAATCTTTTCATTTATTTTTATATTGGTTAGAATTGTAAATTGTTTAAAAAGATTAAATTATTGTCCTTTGGCACCGGTATCACAGTGTTACTTTATTATTTTATTATATTTGTAATTTTTAATGTTTTGAATTTTCATTTTACAAATATCAATTATTTTTCGTGCTCCAATAAATTTATGTAGTTTCCAAAATTTTTTAACTTTTATAAAGTCAAAACACACATCTAAAATTTTATTTTGATAATATGTCTAAATAGATACTACTGTCTTCTTTTTTTTTAATTGATTTTTCTCTTGTTTGCAACTTCCTGCTTGCTACTTAATCTCTCGTGTTTGTTGATAAGTTATTTTGTTTGATAAATACAAATCTTTCTTTGATTTTGCAGGCTATTTTTTTAGTATTAATAGTAATGCCCATTATTTCATTCATGTAAACTAGTCTCTAAATACATATATACATACATATATATGTATATGTATATATGTATATATATATACATATATGTATACACACATGTATGTGTATACATATCTGTATACACATATGTATACACATATACATGCACAAAAATATATATATATATATATATATTGTCAAGTTATAAATAAATATTTTCCATTCTTAAATATATAAATTAAATCGTTTTTTAAATAATTTTCTGGTTTTTGTTCCAATGGAAATATAGTAAATAAAATCAATTAAATAAATATATTACCTCTTATTGAAAATAATATCCCCATACAAATATTGCTGTGTGCGTTCGATTTAACAATTTGTTTTCTGTGTTCCACTTAAATATGAATCCGCCAATGCAACTTGATTTTTAGACAGCTTGATATTAAAAACTGCAATTATACACTAGCATGTGAATGCAGTTTTCACATCACCGTTAAGAGTAACAAACATCTTCTCCAGATTTGGTCGGTTACAATATTTATTTCCTTGGCTTTTAAGAGCGCTACGTGTCTTGCTTGTTACTGGTATTTGGAGTAGGAAGTAGCTTAATTAAAGTTCAAAATATAAGATATTTCAACTACATATCTTTAGAAATCAAATATATTTGATCTTAATATGTCTCATGATTCTATTGTTGAATCGTAGGTGTAGACAAGTGGGACCCCCTTGATCCAAAATGTAATCTCTAATTTCTAAAAAGTTGTCACCACAATTAAATTATAGTTTAGTTTTTAGGTATTGATTTTGATATTTTAATTTATATTATATTCTCTTTGAATTTCTCAAAGGGTGTAAAAGTTATGATGTATCAGATAAATATATTCATTTAGAGTAATTATTATTGTCATCAGTTACTCAAAATTATCTTTTACTTAGAAAGTCATGGGTGTGTAGATTGAAATGAACTAGCTCTAATGTAATTTTGGCTCCATAGCCCTTAGTCACAAAGGGTTTCTTGGTTATTTTTTCTTATATGTATGTTTGCATGTTGAAAGTATTTCCACCTTCATTGAATCCAAAGGTATTTTTTAATGAGCTTCAAAATCTAAATTATATTTTTGACTTAGGCTAAGTGCCAAAGATATCTAGATGCCAAAAAATATGTTTTCTTTTATATGTTAAAGCATTGGTATTATTTGACTCCTGCCATTATAGTTGATTAGAGACATTAGTAATATAAAGATTATTTTTTAATGTGTCATTATAAATAAACTTATTTAATTAAATAATGAAAAAAAATATCATTAAATAAAAAGTAAGTCATCTTTAAACAAAGTGGAAATAAATTTTTTTGATATCTAGATGCCAAAAAATATGTTTTCTTTTATATGTTAAAGCATTGGTATTATTTGACTCCTGCCATTATAGTTGATTAGAGACATTAGTAATATAAAGATTATTTTTTAATGTGTCATTATAAATAAACTTATTTAATTAAATAATAAAAAAAAATATCATTAAATAAAAAGTAAGTCATCTTTAAACAAAGTGGAAATAAATTTTTTTTTATTGAAGGCATATAAAAATAATTTCTAAAAAAATGTAGTTTCTCTCAAAGTAAAGCAATCAATCTTCTACTATATAATAGGTAATACTTTTGTAGTAATTTTAATGTAAAGATCATTCTCATCATTACTTATTTGTCTAGTTTTTTTGAACGAAAGCAATAATTAAAAACATAATTAGTGACACTCATATCTATAAAAGGTTTCCAATAGATAACATTGCTAAAAAATTAAGATTTATCATAATTGCTTGCAATACAAATATTTTTTATCTGGATTTTTCATTCCTACTTATGACTTAGTAGCAATTTGTGAAACACAAGTATATTTCTAAAAATTTTTCCTCTTCTTACCTTTTGGTTTACAAGATGTCTTTGTAGTAACATATAGTCTAAATAGTTTTTTGATAATATTTTAAAGCGATAGTATTTATTCTAGCAATTATATCATCCAATCAAGTTTAAGGTAGACTTGCTTATAAAAATATGGCAGTGACAAAAGATTAAAAACACTCTTAGAATCCACATTAACCTTAGCTCCAATGATCTCGAGTAAATTCAGAAGATTAATCTTTAAAAAATTATTGCTCACTGAGATATTTTTAACTATAATTATGTTTATCTAATCTCCATGACTTTCTAACAGAACAAGTATGATTCATAAATATTTGAGATTAAATATCATATTATAAGTAGTCATGGATTAATGCTAATTTTAAAGTGTGACATAGAAGCTGTATAATTCCTCATCTCATCACCCTTTGCATATTTTTCACAATGCTTGACTTGCTCATCAACTACTCCCTTATGAGGGTTATCAAGACAAAATTATAAGTACAAAATTAGAATTCTCAATAGTCAAGAAGCACGCCCTTGAATCTATATAATTGGTTCCATGAGGTTTGTTTTCTTTGATTATTATGAGTGGATTGAATGAATTAAAATATCTAAAAATTTCATAATATACGCCAACAATATTATTTATAAGACATAATACAAATAAAAATGATGTATGACCTGAGGAAGTTTCCCATATAAATAAATAAAAAAAGAAAGCCAAATGTGATCTACAATGAATTTTAGTTCATGTTCTTAATTTATACTATCCACCACAACAATCACACTCACCACTGGCTATGACAACCAAGGATGTTATTGGCCACATAAACCACAGGCTTTACTTGCAATAAACCACTAGAAGCACAAAGTCATCATTAACCTAGTCTCTAGCAGTGGCATCAGTCAGGACAATCCACATGCATCTCTAAGCTTCAACTAAATTGCAATATCACAATCTCTTCTTTACTCTTCTACTCTCCATTTTTATTTTCCACCAAGTTCATCATTCATATCCAATTTATGGCTTATTCCATGAATATAAATTAAAATTAATGAAAAATATAATTTAGTAAAATATTTACATTTAATGTGCTTTTCTAGTATGAATACATCATGAAAATGACTAGAATTGTCCATAAAATTTGGTAGTACGGGTGCCAAACATTAGCAATTGTTCCCACGTCCATTTATTTGTATTCATGAACATTGTTGTTTGTAATTCTTATTTCTAGCTTCTTCCTAATGCTAGGCTATAACTTTTTCTAGGATTAGTTTATGAATTGTGTATGATGGATGATTTATAAAATATAATTAAAAAAAATATTTTGAAATTGTAGTGTGATTTTGTTGATACCCTTGGGAAATGTTTTGAAATCTTGGCTTTAGCCAAGATGTCTACACCTTATCAAGGTAACTAGTCATATGGAATTCCATGGTTAAAGATGAATTACTTCCATCATCTAGTATATCTAATATTCATACCCATGTGTGCTTCTTAGGATGGTGATAGGTAATAAGAATACACATGTGTGACTCTTAGAAGGTGATAGACTATAAGAGCATATGTGTAAAAAATTCTCTACATGGAATCCTAAAACAAAGTGTATATTACCCAACCATTGTAAGCCAGGATAGTAGAAGACTTTGACATCATTTCAAAATTTAACACTTATCTCTGTAGGATCGATATTCAGACTTGTAAAGTATAATTTATTACTTGTTAGACACATATATCTTTGGCTAATATTAGTGCATATAGAAAATGCCTAACACAACTTTGTGTAATCCAATCTAATCCAAGGCAATTTGTTCTTGAGACTCCTTGAAAAAAAATTAACTATCAAATTCTGTCCTACACATCCCATCACAATATTATTTAGAGTATATAGTTAGTGTTCGTTGCTTCTCTCTATTGCAAGTTATTAAAAAACTTATATACCATCAAGTTGTTTCATCCAACCCTTTTCTAAGATATTTACAAAGTATCATGAAAATATCTTCAATAAATCACTCACTCTTTTTAATTTACTTATCAATTGGGGATGAACATTCATTGATAAATTAGATTTGATCCCATCATTTTGAACAAATTCTATCCTTTTTTTTAAGGATATTTTATTATTAATTATCACCCTCACTTTTGGCGGAGGAATACCATTTTTACAAACTAGTTCTACCCTTATCCCTTTTACACCCACTTTAAAATCTAATCTAGAAATTCTAGATTAAAAAGTAAATTTCATATCCTTCTACTAACGGTCTCTTGGCCGATCAATAACAGTCAAGAAAATAATTCAAATAATGTGTAAGTAAGAGCAGCCTCTTGACTTTTATGGGTAGAGAATCAGAACTGAGTGCGATAGCTCCCATGAGATAAACTCGGCACTGATGATAAGTCTAATCAATGCACTTGCTCATCCGTAACTGCAGAAATAATTCACAGAACTAGCCATATCCTTCTCTCTTAGCCGAATCAATGCAGAATACTGATTCCTTCCCGCTTTGTCCAGCCTGCTTGGCACCTCTACTAGTTCTGTGAGACCTCCTTATTACAGCTTGACTTAACCTGAAAAGAAAACCAACCAAAAAGAGGCCTACCAAGCAATAAAAAATTACAAACTCTCTCCTTATTCAACTTCTCTCAGATTCTCTAATCCCCCTGCCGGTCTGATAAGTCTCTAGGTTAATCAATGCACTTGTTCATCTGTAACCGCAGTAACTATGAGATAGATTACAGCCGTAGTTGACATTATTGCACATAACTATCCTTTCTAACTTTGTCCAGGCTACTTTGTTTTAGTTAAACCTTTGCAAGGGCCTTGCTAAAGCTTAACTTAGCCTGAGAAATCCAACCAAAGCAAAACCAAACAATAAAATTACAAAATACTTATTATTCGGCTTCCCTCGGAGCAGGGAAGCTATCTCTTTCTACTTTTATCTCCTGCCAACTGCAAAGAACACTAAAAAATTTATTAGTCAGCCCTTTAACGGGCTTAAAACAAAAACCTACCCTCCTCCCTCCCTTTTCAAATTAATTCATGTTTTTTTTGAAGCCTAATATACGGAAATGCAATTTTATCTAATCTTATTAATCCTTTAAATTTTCCAGGCATATTCTCCCCTCTAAATTCTTGTGATCCTTTTTTCATTCCTTCTTCTGCTAATCTATCTGCAATCATGTTTGCTTCCCTATAAATATGCTTAATTTCACCTTTTATTTCTCTTAGAATGCTTCTAATGTTATCAATCTCTTCTTCAAATTGCCATAAATATATCTTTCCCTGTACTAGGTCCACTAATATTTTTGAATCCACCTGTGCTTGAACCTTTTGGTAGTAATTAGATTTACAAATTTGCAACCCCTTTTGTAGGGCTATAATTTCTGCTTGCAAGGCAGAAGATGCTATATCTCTTGATGTGAACGCTTTCAGTACCTCGCCTTCCGCATTTCTTATTAAACCTCCTCCACCAGCTTCTCCCATTTCTCTTTTAAAGCTTCCATCAGTATTTAGTGTTAGACTGCCCTGCTCATGTTTATTCCAGTTAACTATTTTCATAATTGGTATTTTTCTTGCTATTGTTGCGAGGTGCCATTCTTTTATTCTATCTTCCTCTTTTTTCCTGTTTTCCACTTTTATTGGATTACAAGCCGTAATAAAAGCACTCTCTTTTTTTATTTCTTCCAAAATAACATTATGTTCCATTTTTACATTATCATATCTACTTCTGTTTCTAGCTTTCCATATGCACCATAACACTATATGCGGAATATAACTTCTAATCCATTTTAAGATATTATTCTTTGTTTGTTTTTCTGACCAGTTTTCTAGCCTATTTCTTAAATTAACTGTACTTCTTTCGATATTAGCTTCAATTTCTAGTTTATTCCACACTTTTATAGCTATTTTACCCTTAGAAAATAGGTGATCTGAGCTCTCTATGTCTTGATGGCAACATTCACATCTTGATGCTAGTTTTATGCCCTTTTTCTGAATGTTCGCATCTAGGGGAACAATGTTTGACATGATTTTCCATGATAAAACATTAACTTTTTGAGGCAAATCTTTTTTCCAGAGTAATTTAAATTGTAAGGGTTTTCTGCTTCTTACTAGTTCCTTGGCACTTTTTAATGTAAAATTTCCGTTTGGATTTAAAGTCCATTTCCACCCACTTTTCGTTAGTATTGAATGCTTTTCCACGCTGCTTTGTTGTTCGCGCATCATTTTCCAGCTTCTAGATGCTTTTTTTTATGTTTTTAAAAGCATTGTTTCCTAACCCATATTTAGCTTTTACAAATCCCGTCCAGATATTTTTATCTGATTTTATTCCCCACCAATTCTTACATGCCCACGCTTTGGATATATCTTTTAGGCTAATCAAACCTAAACCTCCCTCCTCTTTTGGATAACATAAATCTCTCCATTTTTTCCAGTGCAGCTTATTCTTCCCTTCTCTTTTACCCCATAAAAAATTAGCCATTTCTCTTTCTAGTTTTTTAATGGTTATATTTGGGGGTTGTGCCATCATTAGTATATGTATTAATGAACTATGTAGCACATGGGTAATTAGTGTGATTCTTCCTGCCATGTTTAATAAGTTTTCTTTCCAGCCGGCAATTTTATTCTTTATTTTATCCAGTAAAAATGTAAAATATTCCTCTTTTACTCTTCCTTCATAAATTGGGCATCCCAAATACATTAGTGCTCCTTTACACTGTGCAAAACCTGTTACCCTTTTAATTTTGAGGGCAATGTTTTTTGGTGTTTTGGCTGCTATCAGAAATTGACATTTATTCTTATTAAGCTTTTGACCTGTTTCTTCTTCTAGTATTTGTATAAGCTCCATCAAGTTTTCCATTGATTTGCTGCTGGCATTTGTAAATATGATCACGTCATCAGCATATGCCAAGCAGCATATTAATGGCGTATCTTTGGGCTGTTTGTAGGCTAAGATGTTGCCATTTCTAACTTTCTCTTTTAAGTTTACTATAAAAAGATCTAGATAAAAATTAAACAAAGAAGGGGACAATGGGTCCCCTTGCCTGAGACCTCTGGTTGGTTTAAATTCTTCACCTTCCTGGCCATTTATAAGAATTTTAATCCAAGCACTAGATATACATCTATATATAATATATATCCAAAATTCTAAAAACCCCATTTTTCTCATTATATAGCAAAGTATATTCCATTCTACTTTATCAAATGCCTTAGCTAGATCTAGTTTCATGATTACATTATGACCCCTGACCTTAGTCCCTATATCTCTTATCATTTCCAATGTTAAATTGATGTTTTCAGTTATTAGCCTATTTTTAACAAAACCTGCTTGTTCCGGCTCTATTATGTTTGGTAATATTTTGCTCAATCGTTCCTGTAACAATTTGGCTAATATTTTATATATAGTATTACATAAACTGATTGGCCTGTAATCTTCTCCTTTTTGAGGATTTGTTTTCTTAGGTATCAAAACTATGTATGAGCTGGACCATGTTTTTGAGATTTCCGCACCCGTGAATATCCAGTTAATAGCTTCTAGAACATCTTTTTTGATTATATTCTAGCTTCGCTGGAAAAATGCATTATTCCAGCCGTCTGGTCCTGCTGCACTATCTTTATTTGCATTAAAAACTGCATTCTTCACTTCTTCTTCCGTAGGAAATTCTGCTAGCATTTTGTTATCTTCTTGCATGACTTTTCTTTTAATTTTCTCCATTAGTGTGTAATTTCTATTTGTATTTATTCCGCTTAAATGTTTTTTAAAATATTCTTCTAATTCAATTTTAATATCTTCCTCCTTTTCAACCCACTCTCCGTTAGCTTTTTTAAGACCTTTTATTCCTAATCTTTGCGACTTAATTTTTGCCATTGTATAGAAAAATTTCGTATTTTTATCTCCATCCTTCAACCATTTAACTTTCGCTCTCTGTTTCCAGTAAATTTCTTCCATGTGCATTCTTAGTTTTAATTCAGCTTTAGCTTTATTAACTTCTGTTCTGGTTTTTTTATTTTGTATATTTTCATATTCTTTCTCTGTTGTTATGGCTCTCTGCTTTGCCTCTTGAATTTTGATAGCCACATTGCCAAACACTTCTTTATTCCATTTATTAAGAGCAGATCGTAATGCTCTCAGTTTTTGACCCAATCTCTGCATGGGGTTACCCGGAATCAGTTTTTCCCATGTATTTTTAACTATAGACTCAAAATCCTTGTGTAAGCCCCACATATTTTGGTATATGAAGGCCTTCTGGCTTACCTTCTTTTTTCGAAGACTTACCAGGAGCGGGCTATGATCTGAGCAAGTTCTGCTTAAATGCTGTACTTTAACTTCCCCCATAACATCTAACCATTTTGTATTAAGTAACACTCTATCAAGTCTAGACCAGATCATTTTCTTATTCTTCCAGTTATTACACCAAGTGTAATTTGTACCTAGGTATTCAACCTCCATTAAACTTGCATTTGCAATAGCCTCATTGAATTGAGTCATTGCTCCCGGATTTGGTGTCCTGCCTCCCTTCTTTTCCGATAGGCTTCTAATTGTGTTGAAATCTCCTCCTATAATCCATGGGGATTTCGTGAGTGCTATTTTTCCCATTTCCTGCCAGAGCGTTTTCCTTTTTTCTTTTACATTGCTAGCATAAACCGCTGAAAAAATAATCTCTGGTTGTTTAGCCATTTTAAAGTTTATTATTTGATCATTTTCTAATAAAATTTCAATGTCTATGGGGCTATTCCACATAATCCATAATTTACTATTGTGATTCGAGAAGGCCTTTTGCATGCCTATCCTCATCCTGTATTTCTCTATCTGATCTTTAGTTACCATTGGTTCAGCTAAAATTAATATTTTTAATTTATATATTTTAATTAAATTTCTAATTCTGTTTATTGTAGGAGCGTTCGCTACTCCTCTTATATTCCAATATAAACTGTTCATAGTAAAGTGTACTTGGCTTGCGCTCTAGTAGCCTTACTAGTACTCCTCTTATATTTCAATGTATATTTTTCCATGTTTCTTGTAGCCTTACTAGTACTCGGTGGGGCTTGCTCTATCTTTATTATTTTGTTTATCTTTTCCAAGCTCTTATTTAATTTCATGATATCTTCTAATGCTTTTTTCCTGTCTTTTGGTGCATGGCTGATTTTCTGCTTTTTAAGCCATAAATCATCCTTTGGTGCTTTCAGAACTAAATTGTATTCTTCATCGGTGCTGCTGGACAGTGGCCAGCTTTTAGCTTCTATTTCCTCTTCAGAAAGCAAGTCATCCTCATCCCAATCATGCTGGTCTATATGTTTTAGTGACTGTTCTTTCTTCCTTTTATGTATTGTTTTTTTCCTCCCTAGCCTTTCTACTTCTTCCACCTCCCTTGGTATTTTATCTAGCCATTTTCTAATCTCCTCCATATTGTTGTTATTTTCTCTCAGCTCTATCCTTCTCTCCTCTCTTCCTAGCTCTTCCCTATTCCTCAACTCATCTCTATCCTTATTCTTTATTTTTTCTTTTTCTCTCCCCTCGACAGTTTTCTCATTTGCCCGTGCTCCCTCTTTCTCCTCCTGTTCTAGCTTTTTTTCTTCCTCACGGCTCTCCTCTACCTCGCCCTTCCTGTAATCTTTTTTTACCCATTCCTTCACCTGGATTTTCCTCATGTTTGTTAGCATGCAAGCCTCCTCTGCATGACCCATTTTAAAGCAATTTAAACAATACATTGGCATGTTTTCTGGAACTATATACTGCCAGAAGCCCTGCTTTAAATCATTGCCAACCCATATTTTTTTTGGAGGAGACTTTTTGCAGTTAACCTCGATGAGAATTCTAGCTGCACTTGGTCTTTTCATATAAGCCGTGGCCTCATCAATCAGCCACGGTTTACCCACGCATAATGCTATAGAATAAAGAAAATGTTTGCTAAATAGATGTAATGGAAGCTTAGGCAGTGTGAACCAAACCAGGGCATTTGCAGGCTCCACGGATGGTGAGAAATCGGGCGACCATTTGAGGATGCGCATGGGATATCCAGCCACGCTCCACTGCCCTCTAATCCATAACCTCAGGAAGTCGTCTTCTTCCTTGAGTTGAAAAATTACGTGCTTCCCGTCGTATATGGCTATTTTAACAACTTGCCGTAGCTTTAGTGAAGCGATAAAAGCATAAATTTCTTCATAACTCGGCTTGCCATGGGAGAACTTCCCGATTAATGTAAACTTGAAAGGTTCCTCAAGCTTTTGGAACTCTTCTTCGGTAAGTAACACGACAGGAGACTCCTCTTTAGCGTCAAAAGTTGGGGACAGAATCGCGGTACCCTTAGCGATTGAACTGAGTGATTTTTTGTTGAACAGAAGATCCGAATCATCCATTTTTTCTTAGCCTTGAGCTCAGAAACACAGAAAAAAGAACCACAGATAAAACGCAAGAGGAAACAAGGATTCCGGCTTTACAAATTTAACAGATTTAACATACCATAGCAGTTCACTAAGCAGTTTACTTGATATTTCACCTAACTATCCACATTAACAGTTCTCCCAAGATATTCGCAAGATGAAAATGTTATAGAAAACGCGAGAGAAGTTAAATCAAACAGCAATATACGAAGCAATTTCGCCGAGATTTTCTGTAAAACGTGAGAGAGAAATCTAAAGTAAAACGCGAGAGAGAAATCTAGAGGAAACCGCAGGAGATTTTCGCCGAGTTATCGCCGAATTTCGTCCAGCAAGGGTTTTTGCCGAGAGCATTTTCGCGTTTTCGCCGAGAGCTGTTGAAAACAACAAATTCTATCCTAAATTTCTATGTGAAACATTAATCTCGATCACTAACTATGGATCGAGGAATGTTCCAATTATTTTTTTATTCTTTGCCTTGGTATTGTTTAAAAATTTAAATAATTTTGTGTTTTTCCACTATATATCCATTGCATTGTTATTTTATTATTTAATTATATATGTTTTTCCACTATCCATTTCAATTTTAATTTTACAAAATCATTGTTTTTCTTGCTCCAATTTAATCGCACAGTGCTCAAATAATGTTTTTATTATATAAAGACTCCAACATATTTGATTTTAAATTTGGTATTGAAGTTGTAGGCAACAAAGTTTGTACTGATAATGGTGTTGTTGGATTATCATAATGTAATTAATGTTCATTTCTACTTTTTATTTGTTTGTGATTAAGTTAATTTGAATTTTGTATTTTATTTATTGATTCACCTTAGTTTCATTGTAAATTATTTCATATGCAATCCTCAGTCTTCTTTTTATTTGTTATCTTGTAAGATCCCTATTTTTGTATTCTAAGTTACATAGGTTATGCATTGCTAAAATATGTTACAATTGCACGTATGTATAAATTTATAAACACACACACACACACAAACTATTCATTCACATTTTTATAAATAATTTTTTGTTTATAAATCAATAAATATAAATTTATTCAATTATGTCTATGCCAAAATACTTAATATTAATCACAATGGAAAATTGAGGGCAACTTCTGTTGTTGATTTATTATTATATATAATTTTGTATACAATTATTTGTCGTCTAAATGAAATCATTTATTTATATTGTGAGCTCTACCTAGTTTAATACATGATTTAAAGATTTACTTATAATTTATGTTTTGGCGTGCCAAAAAAGTTTTGATATTATATTTTCATAATTAAAATAATTAAGATTATAAAATAATTAAGCTCGCTTACACAATTCATTAAACTAATTTTACCTTTTATATTTAGAAATAAAATAAAATTTGATTTATTTATTTGAGAAATTGTCTTGGGAAACCATGAAATTATTTAATGTTGTTGTATAGGGGCAATGTTGGATTTGAACCTATCTTCTCAACTTGCCAAAATATACATAAATATAAGCAAATTGAACTACTTTAATATAAATAAACAAATACTAAAAACATAGAAATATACATAAATATATGTAGATATAAAAATATAAATTGACACACACACATAAACATAAATAAATAAATAAATAAATAAATATATATATATATATATATATATATATATATATATATATATATATATATATATTTAAAATAACTATACATATCTATCTATATGTATGTTTGTATATATATGTATAGGTATATAAACATGTGTGCATGTGCATATATATATCTATGCACACACATGTGTTTGAGTGAGTGAGTGAGTGTGTGTATTTATATGCTTATATGGATATATAAATATGATCCCAAAATCTCATTGGGCAATTATTTTTCATCCAATAAAATTTCATAAATATATGAGTCGTATACATAATAAAATGGATATAAGTCCAAATATCAATTGCATATGGATTATGTTGCTAGTTCAAGCAATCAATAATGAATTAATTACTACTTGAGTTGAGTTGATAAATTTGGCTATTTAGGAAGATACTAGGACCCTATGTTTGACTCACTTCCTTATGCATGATAATATTTTTTTAGTGTTGGGTCAATGTTGTGTTTGTTTGTTAAATGAATAATAGATTGTGTGAAAAATGTCCAAGTATCCTCTTAGCATATGAGGTTATTGTCAACTTTGGATTGAGTATCAATGATGATTCTCTCATAATTTTCCCATCTATATTTCATTACTAAAGTAGCACATTGTTATATCCATGAGTCATTCATACATATATTCCTTATAGGTATTTGGTTAATAATCCTTGATGATTATTTAAAATATTTACTCTATACTATAATCTCTAATATCTTAAAGATGCAATATAATATAGTAAAAAATATATTTGTACTTTAAGCTTTATAAATACTATATTCATGACACATAACATAAATCATACTATAAATCTCACCTATGTAAATCTTACAAGAGAATTTGACTCAAAGGGATATCACCACTATATAAATCACGTTCTCTTGTGTGTGATTATTGACTTGCCTATCTTCATTCATCATGATTGATACATTAATTTCATACTATGGTATAATTCTTAGATTAGACTTTCTACTTAATTCCTACATTACTCAAGGTTAGTTTTTCTAGAATATGCACAATGGATTTGTCATAAATATGTCTGTATTTTTGTTTTCATAAGCATCATACTTATAAGGATTAAACTTATTTTAATCTCTAGTTTTTACATATAGGTTTATATTATACATTAATATTAGAAGGGTTGTCATTTATTTCTTACCATACCATGTGAGTGTCTCTCATAACATATTTATCATCATCTATCATAGCTGATATGCATAAACCTATATTATAATAAAAATCATAAATTTTAATTCTATGACATGTTCATAGCCATTAACATACATATTATAATATTAACATAAATATCAACCATATAAAAATAACATGTCCATCATACACAAGTACATAACTCAACCCTAGAAATTAATTTAGCCTATTATTAGATAAGATTTTACATGAGATATTTGGAGAGGCTCCTAATGAAATCGAGGGTTCCAAATGCAAGCCCAAGCATAATTCTAAGTAAAACTTAGACTCGATCAAGTATTGCTCACATTCATCTTGAATTTTTTCCTAATCGAGGGTTAGAATTGCACGGCCTAGGATTTTTTTTGTTGCTCTAGGCTAAAAATCTAATTTCCCCTCCTCTCTCTTTAGTTTTCTTCAAAGTGTAGATTAAATACTTCAAGAATTATGTGTGATGCTTTTAGTTGGAAGTCATGGTACTGGCTTAAGGTGTTGACTTTCATGTCTTATTGAATTTTCTCTAGAATATCAAAGTCTTAGCAACAATGCATGTCAAGAATCATGTTACTTACACTTCTCTAGAGTATGATGTCATGGTGCTAGGAAAATTGATTTTTTTCTCTTAATAGAAAATATCATTATGCTAGGAATAACTATTATTATTCCATTTATTATACGTAACAAAAAGTTATGGTATCGAGAATGATCATGAGTTTAATAATTTATTTTTAGAGCAAAAAGCTGTGACATTGAAAAGGGATATGGCTAGAGTAAATTCTCTCTAGAATAAAATATCATGGTAAAATATTGATATTTATGTTTCTCTGCTTATACTATAAAGTATAAAAATAGACTACCATAAATATCACATAATCATAATAAATATTTTAACTTCAAAATTAGTAGAATATTTACATACAAAAATAGTCACACAGCCTAAAATATTACAAATAAAAAAAAATGTAAATGTATTTTAAACACATATAATTGTGTTTCAATTCTGGATTCAAAATTCTAGAAGAACTTCAATCACTACAATTACAGTACAAATACAGCACTAGCACAATATAAACACAGTACTAGCACAACATGATCATAATATTATTTAGAACACCGCATAAACTCCACACAGACTTGACTTAAACTTCACACAAATCCAACTATTCTCATATATATAAATAGAAAAGAGAGTGAACTATACCTCTTAACTATTATGGAAACTTTGAATAAGTTCTTTAAATTATAACATATGTCTAGAAAATATTGGATCCCAAAATTGTGTGTAAAACAAAAAAATGGGAAGTGTTCTTATTTTTTTTAACACATGCAAACATGAAAATGAAAATCTAAGTATTCCTATTTTCACGCACATACACATTTCATGAAATAAAAACATACACACACTATTAATGCACCGAAAATAGACACACTATTTAGGCAGACATAAAAATTATTCCATGTTTCATGCTAGGTTCATGCACACACCATAGTTACCATAAAAATAAAAATATAAAATCTCATACCATTTATAAAAATTAACAAAAATGGGATGGATTTTTATTTTTGGAAGTAATCCTTCCATCTTTTTTTTTTGAAAAAAGTCACTATGCATAACTTTTCTACATGTGCACGAGTCTTTTCATTTTTTTTATTTATAGTATCTGTTTCAAGCATATTTTTCTATGCACGCATTTTAAAATAAAAAACTAACCATTTTAATTTGATACAGACTCACACTTTAAATGAGAATGCTCACTCTCATTTAAAATTAAAACAAACCCACACATAAAACCAACCAAAATAAACATATAAAATTTTTCTCTGCCCAAAATACAAATATCTCTAAAATTTGATTTGTTATATTTATTAGTTAGTAATCTTTTTATTTATTTTTATATTGGTTAGAATTGTTAATTGTTTATAAATTTTAAATTAATTTGTCCTTTCACACTTGTACTACAATGTAACTTTATTATTTTATTATATTTATAATTTTTAATGTTTTGAAAAAACCATTATTTTTCGTGCTCCAATAAATTCATATAGTTCCCAAAATATTTTCAACTTTAATAAAGTCAAACACATCTTCTTCTACCTTTTAATAATGAAAATATATCACGATAGTTGCTCCTCTCTTTTGTCCTTTTTAGATTTTGCTAGCTATTTCTTTTTTTTTTTGTTCAAATTGGTGCCCTTTGTTTCATTCATGTAAATTAGTCTAAATATGTAAGCTCATAACTAGATAAATAACAAACATCATGTTAATGCCTCATAGACTCAGGTAGGTTATATTAGATTGAAGGACAAATTGAGCTGTTTTATTCTCAAGTTAAAAATTATCAACTTAAATCAAACTCAAACATGAGAACATCGCCTTGACTCCAATTCAATTTGACATTATGAAACAATTACAATCAAATTGGGTTTAGATTGTGTAGGTAGGGTCGGGTCAGGTTGCATTACTTGTGAAAAAAAATATTTTTAAAAAAATTAAGAGAAATTAAATAATTAAATTCTTTCAAATTAAATAATATAAATAAATTTTAATTTGTTAATATTAAACTATCAATGTGACTAAGGGCCTATTTGATAAACTGAAAAAATTAAGTGCTGAAAAATAAATACTGAAAAATTAAGTGATGAATTTTATAAGTATTGAATTTATTTTGTAAAAACTATTTGATAAGTTACTGACAATTAAATGCTGAAGATAAATATATTATTTGATAATTATAAATGTTGAATACTGAATATTATGTATTTTACATATTTATCTTTATTATCATTGTATTATATATTATCCAAAATAAATAAAGTTTCTAATAATATTTTATTTTTCCCTAGAATTATTAATTATTATTTAAAAGAAAATCTCTAAAAATATATCAATAATTAAATTATAAAATCCAAAAAAAAAATATAAATATGTTTATAAAATAAACAAAAAATAATGAGCAACTAGTTGATTTACTATTTATCATCTTAAATTAATCATGTAAATTTGATCAGCTTGTGCAACTCTTCCTCCACTTGTAGTAGACCTTTATGATTATTTTGAGGTATCCCCAAATTATCACCATAATCATTTTCACCCTACTCTAAGAAAGTATCTGCAATACATAAATTTCGGATATAGTTATGTAAAGCTATGCAAAGAATAATAATATTTCTCCGTAATTGAAAAGGATAATGTGTCATCCTCATTTAAGATCGGAAAATGAGCTTTCAAAATATCAAAAGATTGCTCAATGACATTCCTCGATATGACACGTGCAGAGTTGAATGTCTTTTCTTTTGTATGAGAGTGGACATCATTGTGAAAATCAGGCAACAAATATCGTGCATTAAGGTAAGATGCCATAAACCCTCAAGTATGTGGATATGTAGCTTCACAAAGATAATATTTATTTACATAAAAAATTAATTTATAAACTATTTACAAATTTATTGATAATTTCTGAGAAGAGAATTATACTAATCCGATGGAGGTATTGAAAAATTATTTTCTGGATTACCCAGTCTATAATAATACTCCTAAGACATGTGCTATACCTTTCCATCAAACCCAAACAAATATAAAAATCATATTGAAGTCATGTATTGTTAGAATATTTTGATAACATTTTCCTCTTACTCTTCCTCTATAAGGGACTTATTTGTCAGATAGTATTACAATATTAATAAGCGTTCCATCAAGTGCACCAATAGCACCCTATTAATTAGAATAAATTTTAATATAAAAATAATAATAACAACAAGAACAACAACAATAATAAACTTGTATTTTTTTTTTACTTTAAACACTTCCCTTAAACATTGATAAGGATGATTTTCTATAACTTTATTAACTGGGGTAGGCACAATCATCTATCTTCCAAAGAGAAGCATCGCCTCTCGTACTTCATGAAAGTAATGATGTATGGTTTGAGTTGAATGGTTGAATCTTCTTTTGGTAACACGATTTCTCACGTTGTGATTTAAGAAAAATAGTCATTTTTTATTCAACTTTGATGTAACGACCTTCTTTCAACCACGTTGTATTTTTGAGATGCTCACAAATATGCAAAAATGCTTACTTATTCATTCTTAAAATATCTAGTCAATGTGCTGGATTACCATTTAAAATTTATTGCACATACGCAAACCCATTTAGTGCCGAGTCAGTATCTAATCTTTTTTCAAGTGACTTTTTTCCAATAATATTCTTGACTAGATCAGTGCTGATTTTTTCAATATTTTTTTTTCTTTTCAGTTAACATCTAATAATATTCAATATTTGCAAATGTATCAATTAAAAATAATAAATGTAAATACAATTATGAGCAAAATAAACCATAAAATATTGTCATAAAAATTAATTATGTTAATACAAACAAATGTGAAGGCAAAATATAAAAATAACCCATAAAATATCACATAAATTGCAGTTTCTTAAACCCAAACTACCTAAAAGAAAACTAAAGTAATCTTTTTTTTTTGCATTCATCTGAATCCAATCAATCCTGACTACCTCTAGTTTTTGTGAAAATATCTTCCACCATTCTCTGTATGCTTTGCTTTCACAAAATATGCTAGGAGCAGCAAATGTATAATAGGTCATCCATAGGTAATGATGCAATCTCATCTAACTTCTTATTATATTCTTCTATGCTAGGTCCATCTGATTGCTCCAATGTATTAAAAATATCTAGCAACTTTTTCATCTATATCTCCTATATTATTATTTTTTGGGTACTTCCTTTTTGGTAAAGATATAGATATTTCTTTTGATGATGAAGGGTTTGGTGATAATTCAGGCTTTATATCCTTGTGTACATAAGAATTATCTACATTTGGTTGAGTACTTTGATGAATGTTTTTTAGTACCATTTTTAGGCAACTCCTATCTAGATGGATGCTATAATTCTTGCCTAGTAGCTGTAATGTCATCAAAGAGTGATCTCATCTCATCTACATATTGTAGCCTAATATATCAAAATTGTTTTGTATCTGAAATTTTCTGTTAATCAAATCATTGTAATTAGTTAATAGTAGTTTAATTTAATTTTTCAAAAAATGAACTAAATAAATAAGCTATACCTTGTTATATTCTTCTCACTCTTCTGAAGTCCAGTCAACTGTATTAGTTATTGGATTATAGTCATGAACAGACTTTCTTATTAAATTTGACCACACCATATATTTATGTTTTAAATAATTTCATTGGTTTTTCAATTGCTTTTAAATGAATTTAATATCTTTGTTCTCTTTAAAAGTTTTCAAAATTTTATCCCATGATGCAACATTCAAGCTCACTCCCCATGTTTATTTGGTCAAGACATAAATCTAAAAAATATTTAACTAGTGTCGGGTCTTTCAAACTAGCTCTAGTAGTTTCAAGAGTAGTCATTCTTACATAAGATAATTTGAGACAATAAATTAATATTAAATATATAATTTATTTTGTCAGTTTATGTTGGCTAGTCTAAGGAAATCAAGAGCAGAATCATAACTAGGTTTTTTGATATATAAAATTTCAAATATTAACATGATATACATGTAATATCAACAAGTCAATAATAATAGTTCCTCATAAATACAAAAACACATGTAATTCTGAAATTATGGAAAAAAATATTATTTTGAATATTTTCTTTCTTCAAATAAAAGAATAGACAATAAAGTCTAATTCTAAACATCTCAAAACCATGCAATAATAAAATTCACATGAACGCATAACATGTATTAAAAAACTCATATATTGTTTTGTATGACAACATACAAAACAATATAAGATATAGAATAGTAAAAAACTAAATAGACTTGCATTGAATACATAACCAACATAAACAAAGTGACTAGTTGTGTTGAAATATAAGACATAATAAAGCAATAAGAAAACCATTGTTAATTCATATGAGATACAGGACATAATCAAGCAACTTATAATCTGGTAAAATCTATGTACATGTACCTAAACATATTTTAGGGTATTTGAAATAAAAATTTAATTAATTTAACGTACCTAACCATAATTACCCCTAAACTATAGGTAATTCATATTTCATTTGGCCTAATATAATTACATTAAGAGAAGCGATAAACAAAATAGAAAAACTAGTTGTATTGAACAGCAGTTGCGTTGGAGGCCTAGACAAGAATAAGAAAACCAGACCATTCGGGATTCAAATGCTTTGCGAATAACTAAAAGCATGAATTGTAGTAATCTAAAAAAAATTTTAAGAATCGAGTTTTCGTGAACAACACAGAATCTCGTATCATCCACCGAAGAAAATGAAAACCAAATCCCCAAAACAAACAGAAGAATTCTCAAAATTCAACAACAAAAAAAACAATAATTCTCACCACCAAACCGAACCTACAAAACTCCCCAAACACACAAGATCCATGCACGAGTACGAGACAACAAATTTTTGAGATTAGGAAAATGAAAAAAAAAAGAAACAAAAAAAAAATAAAGGACAAAATGGTAATTTTAAAAAATATCTTTTGTTGAAAATTTTTTGCATTCAACGATAAGTAGGCCTTTATTTACATATTATTTTCAATGGGTTTTCATTTAAAAATTTTAATTAAGAGATCTCTAATTTTTTTTTTCCAACATATTGAAAAAATAAAACCATAGAAAATTTTCATTTTCAATGGTATGAAAATTTTCAATGGTTTGAAAATTTTTAATGGTTTATCAAACATGCATAAAATTTTTATAATATAATACTTTTTGAAAATTTAAATTAATTGTTAGACCTTTGAATTTAAATGTTTAAACTTAGATTCTTAAGTCCCGAACATATATTTATACCTATGTTTCAAATTAATAATCAAAACTCAATTTTTTTATTGGTTTAGTTTTGAGTTACTCTGATTAACTTGACCTAAGTTGAAGCCCTAGCTTCACTTCGACTAAATCAATCCCATGGAGTTTTTTTAGATCATTCAAGGTTTTTTGTAATATATAAACTAGATGTTCATTGTCATTTTTCATTTCCTCTTGGTTGCTCCACATAAATAACTTCACTAAGCTCATCATAAAGAAAAATTGATTTAACATCCAACCAAAGAATTTTTCAATTCTTTTTGTAGCTAGAGAAATAAATATTCTTACTGTATCAATTTCTATCACTAGCACAAAAACTTTTGTATAGTATGATCTATACTTCTAAAAGTATTCTTTAGTAAAAAAATAATCTGTACTTGTCAATTTTTCTAAGCTCATTGTATTTATTTTTGTAAACTCATTTCAATCATATTATTTTGTCCCTAGCTGATAGTTCAATGAGTATCCATGTTTGATTATTTTATATGGAATTGATTTCATTATTCATGGTCAATCTCTTATATGTATTATTCATAGGTTCCTCAAAATTTAGTGGATCAAATTGATATTATCAATTTCATTTCATCTTGAAATAAACCTTCACCAACATAATCACATGAGCTTGCCTCACATTAGATTCTCAACACTCCTATTCTCTCTCCGTGTTCCCTAGATCCATATTCCTCTTCTTCATCTCTCTCATCACAATTTGTTGCTCCTTTTTTATCAATATCTTTTATATTCTATTTTTCACTCACAATTCTTCATTTTTATCATCATCATCACCCCATTTTAAATATACTACTATTTGTTTTTTATAACTCACATCTCAATAACACTTCTTTTCTAATTCAAATACTACATCTCTACTCACAATAACTCTCTTCAAAATTTAATCAAATATTAAACCTTGTCTTTTATTGATATTAAATTTAAGAGCAATTGAACTATACATTTTTGCATGAATAACTTTGAATTTATGAGATGCTCTCCAAGTACTACATCTCAATAACATTGCATGCACACTTTAGGCACAGAGTTGAGAAAGTTCAAGTACTATACTTTTGTGCAGTGAGATTCTCAATCATTGAAAATCACATGCCAAATTTGAAACAAGTTTTGAGTTATTGTGAAGGTATTTATCAAATTCTACTTGAGAGGAAGCTTGAAACTCAGGAACAAAGATAAATATTCAATTAAGACTAATATTGATTTGAATTATCAAACCTTTCTCTTCATGGAACATCTTGAATATTCCTTCCTTGATCAAAATTTTCAAGCATCTTCTAGAATATAGTATACTTTAGTAACCACATGATCTACTTCATTTTGTAACTTCACACTTTCTTTTCCCATCATATCCAACTTAGTGTTGTTCCCTAATGTTACCGAATGTCAAAATTTTTAATCGAGTTCATTGAACATAGTTTGATCTCTAGTCATTTGTTTATAACATCCTAAATTAAGAAATCATCCATCTTCTTTTATACAACTTCACATGAGACTTCAAAATTATTTTTTCTTCCTCATGTTTTGTATAATTTGCTTCTTTGTTCCAAGAATGACATTCATAATGATAATGGCCAAGTTGATGACAACTATAACACTCCTTACTTTCCTTGTTAAAGTTTGCTCTACCTCTTCCTCTTCCTTTTCTTCTATAGGCACCATGATCATGGTCTCTTCCTCTATAGTTATCATAACCATTATTTCTTCCTCCTTCAAATGTCACTCTCAACACTTGTTCCTCATCATTTCATTTTGAAACTTGTGTTAATACACTAATGATGAGCTTTGTAACTTAATAACAATAAAAGCATTAATGTACTTTTATTCTTTAATTGAACAAACAGTATAGTTCAACTTCTCACTTAAAGATAATAAAATTTTGACCACCACTTTAACATTGCATATCTTCTCTATAAATTATAACCTTGTTAACCACTATCATAACCATAGAAAAGTATTCTCTTTTAATGATTCTTCATTTCTAAAGTTTTAAAATCTCTATGAAGAGCTTGAAGATGAGACTTCTTGGGCTCTTGTTTTTTTTTTTTTTGAATTTTTTTTTTCATGAAGTCTCATATATCTTTGGCAATATCTTTCATGATAATGGTGTCAAGAAGGTTTGATAGATCACCTAGAAGAGAGTTCTTCTCTTCCAAATCCTTTAGCTTCATTTTAACATACTTATTTTGTTGTGCATTTTTTGTAGCAATTCAATTGCTGGCTCAATATAGTTAGACTCCTTTCCATTAGCTCATAAAATTTTTTAAATTACAAAAAAATTTCCACCAAGAAGCTCTAATGCTCATGGTAACCTTCAAAATAAGAAATGGATAGATGTATAAAACTCTTTCTCATAGTCATTTCTATGCTACTACAAGAACTTCAATGATTGCTGCTTTGATTTAGCAGACCTAACCTCCTCTGACACCAAATATAAATGAGCTTTGTAACAAACAAAAATAAAAGCATTATCATATTTTGCTTCTTCAATTAGGCATACAACATAGTTGAACTTCTCAAATAAAGAGCATATAATTTTTTATATTACTTTAATATCGTACATATCTTTTCGATAAATTCTCACATGGTTAACCATCATCTTAACACTAGAGAAGTAGCTTTCTTTTTCACCAGTCCTCATTTCAACTTTCAAAATCTCTATGAATAACTTGAAGATGTGACCTTTTGTCATTTAAATTTTCTGTGAATTTTCTTTTAATGGAGTTTCATATAACATTGGTAGTATCCTTTTCTTGATAATTTTGTTAATAATGGTTCAATCAAGATATGATTCTTCTATTGTAGATCCTTTTGTTTCATTTCATCATTTTTTTAGTTGTGCATATGTCTGCAAAGTTCAATATAACATATAACATCTTCAATATCTTATTCATAAATTTTCATCTTGTTACATCTAACATACAACATATAAGTGGTCTCATTTATAAGAGCTTTGTAATTCAACAATAAGAGCTTTATTATACTTTGATTCTTCAATTTAACATATAACATATAATATATTACATATAACATATAATAATATGAGCTTTAATACCTATTATCATAACCATCGAGAAGTAGTCTTTCATTAGTCTTCGTTAATAGAGTTACAAATTATTTGTGAAGAGTTTGAAGATGATGTCTCATGCCCCTTGTATTACCTAGGAATTTTCATTTGTGGTTTCTTTATTGATAATGTTGTTAAGAATGGTTCGATCGATCACTTGAAAATGGAAGAGAGTTCTTCACTTTCAGATCCTTCAGCTTCATTAATAGTCTAAGTTGTGGAGTTGATTAGTTCAATAGAGATTTATTTATTTTTTAATACTCGAGGATGAAACTAAAATTGATGCATTTTAGTGTACTGAAACTTTATTTTTGAATTTGGTATATATCTTTTTTAATTTTGAAATATAAAGTTTTTTTATTAATTTGGTTTAGGTGCCTCTAAACATAATTCTTCCAAAAATAAGCTATAGATAATTTTGATAACTTAATTTTAAATGTTAATAAAATTCATGTCGAGCAATAATTAAAAGAATAGTTGAAATAGAATTATTTTAATTTAAATGGTAAAATATGTCTAGTAACAATTAAACTCGATGTGAACTTCCATAAAAGAGAAACATTATTTAAGAAATACAAATAATTATAAGGCGACAAAATATTTCAATAACATACTCATAGATGTTCAGAGACAAAATAAAATAGCAAAACAAACACATCCTATTGCATGCAACATGTCTAGTAATAATCATCGATAAGAATATATTTAGTTATATCAAGATATATTAATGAATATCTTGATATAAGATATTGATAACTAATAATATAATAAAAATTAGATTTAAGTATAATAAATATTTTTTAATTATAATAAAAAGCTAATATATATATATATATATATAATTTATGATATAAAATTAAATTATAATATATTGATCATTAAAAAAAATTATTTTTATAATATTATTTACGTATTACAAATGTATTATCATTTTTATTTAAATAAAAAATATTTATATTATTTAGATCTATTGAATATAAAACTAAGTTTATTTATTAATATTCTATTTTATCATATTTAATATATAAATAACATTAAAAATTAATTAATTATTTATTGTATATATACATTTCAATATACGAGTAAGATTAAATTTAAATCTATTAATTTATTGATGATATAATAAATTATTAATTTAAATATAAAATTATATATATTTTTTTAATTTATTCAAGTTCATTGAATATAAAAATAAAAAAAATTAATTATATTATAACATATAAATAATATTAAATTAATTTAATTCAAGAATATATTATCATAAAGTCAAAAATATCTAAATATATCTAGACATATTGTAATTATATTTTGATATATTATAGATATATCTCATTATATCTAAATATATCGTGGAAATACTTAATATTTTTTTTTTCTTAAAATTCTTTTTTTATAGTTACATGAATATATTGGTAATTGTTAATATATCTATGATGTATCACTAATCTTTGGTGATTATTATTAATTTATTGATTGATGAATATTTTTATATCATGACTATGTTGATAATTATGGATATAATATATATTTAGAATATATCATTGAGATTTGGATATTTTTGAAATAATTATATTAAAACTACATATGTGGGTGTCTTTATAAAAGAGAAACATTATATGTGCATTACCCAATTGTAATAGAGCAAGAAAAACAATGATTTTTGTAAAATAAAAAATGAAAGCATTAAAAATTACAAAATAGAAAAATAATAAAATAACAACATAATGCATATTGGAAAAGAACAAAATGATTTAGATTTTTAAACAGTGCCAACTAAATGAATATAAAAAGTTAGAATTGTGTTTTGTTGCACCAAACTTTTCATAATTTTTAAAAATGTATCTAATTCTAAAATAATTAAATTTTTGTGCACTAAAATTCTTTAACTCGATTTTGGCCTCCAAAATTTAGGAAGAAAATATTTGTTATAATTATTTGGTAAACTATCATTGAAAAGCACAAACCTATTTTATACTATAGCAAAGGCAACATGTGTAGAAATACCAATATATACATAAAAAATACATAGAAACACACATATAAGTATACTGATATAAATAAATATAGAAATACTTATATATGTTGATATATAAACATATATGTAGATATATATATATATATATATATATATATCAATAAATACACACACACACACATATATACATACATACATATAAACTTTTATATGAATAAATGAATATATGAATATATGAATATATGAAGATCAGAATATATGAATATCTGAATATATGAATATATGAATATATGAATATATGAATATCTGAATATATGAATATATGAATATATGAATATCTGAATATATGAATATATGAATATCTGAATATATGAATATATGAATATCTGAATATCTGAATATATGAATATCTGAATATCTGAATATCTGAATATCTGAATATCTGAATATATGAATATCTGAATATATGAATATATGAATATATGAATATATGAATATATGAATATATGAATATATGAATATATGAATATATGAATATATGAATATATGAATATATGAATATATGAATATATGAATATATGAATATATGAATATATGAATATATGAATATATGAATATATGAATATATGAATATATGAATATATGAATATATGAATATATGAATATATGAATATATGAATATATGAATATATGAATATATGAATATATGAATATATGTATATATGAATATATGAATATAGGAATATATGAATATCTGGATATCTGAATATATGAATATATGAATATCTGAATATCTGAATATATGAATATCCTCATATCTGAATATATGAATATATGAATATATGAATATATGAATATATGGATATCTGGATATATGAATATCTGAATATCTGAATATATGGATATTTGAATATCTGAATATATGAATATCTGAATATCTGGATATATGAATATCTGAATATATGAATATCTAGATATATTAATATATGAATATATGAATATCTAAATATATTAATATATGAATATATGAATATCTGGATATATGAATATATGAATATATGAATATCTGAATATATGAATATATGAATATATGAATATATGAATATATGAATATATGAATATATGAATATATGAATATATGAATATATGAATATATGAATATATGAATATATGAATATATGAATATATGAATATATGAATATATGAATATATGAATATATGAATATATGAATATATGAATATATGAATATATGTATATATGAATATATGAATATATGAATATATGAATATCTGAATATCTGAATATATGAATATCTGAATATCTGAATATATGAAATATATGAATATATGAATATATGAATATCTGAATATATGAATATATGAAATATATGAATATATGAATATATGAATATATGAATATATGAATATATGAATATATTAATATCTGAATATATGAATATTTGAATATCTGAATATCTGAATATATGAATATATTAATATCTGAATATATGAATATTTGAATATCTGAATATCTGAATATAGGAATATATGAATATCTGAATATAGGAATATATGAATATAGGAATATATGAATATATGAATATATGGATATATGGATATATGGATATATGGATATATGGATATATGGATATCTGGATATATGAATATCTGAATATATGGATATATGAATATCTGAATATATGAATATATTAATATCTGGATATATGAATATCTGAATATATGAATATCTGGATATATTAATATATGAATATATGAATATCTGTATATATGAATATATGAAAATATGAATATAAGAATATATGAATATCTGGATATATAAATATATGAAATAAGAATATATGAATATCTGGATATATGAATATATGAATATATGAATATATGAATAAATGAATAAATGAATAAATGAATATATGAATATATGAATATATGAATATATGAATATATGAATGTATGAATGTATGAATATATGAATGTATGAATATATGAATGTATGAATATATGAATATATGAATATATGAATATCTGGATATATGAATATCTGGATATATGAATATCTGGATATATGAATATCTGGATATATGAATATCTATATATATATGAATATCTGGATATATGAATATCTGGATATATGAATATCCGGATATATGAATATCTGGATATATGAATATCTGGATATATGAATATCTAGATATATGAATATCCGGATGTTTGAATATCCGAATATATGAATATCTGGATATATGAATATCTGGATATATGAATATCTGGATATATGAATATCTGGATATATGAATATACTGGATATATGAATATATGAATATATGAATATATGAATATAAAAAGATATAAATATTTGAAGATATGAAAATATGAATATATGAAGATCTGAATAAATGAATATCTGAATATTTGAATATATGAATATATGAATATATGAATATATGAATATATGAATATATGAATATCTGAATTTCTGAATATCTGAATATATGAATATCTGAATATATGAATATATGAATATATGAATATATGAATATATGAATATATGAATATATGAATATATGAATATATGAATATATGAATATATGAAAATCTGAATATATGAATATATGAATATATGAATATCTGAATATATGAATATATGATTATATGAATATATGAATTTATGAATATCTAAATATATGAATATATGAATATATTCATATATTCATTTATGAATATATATATATATATATATTATACATATATATAATTATACATAACTATATAAATTTATTTATATAATTTATATATCAATATTTATAAATTATGTGTCTGTGTTTGTGTATTATATATATATACACATCTTAATGTTTTTGTCTATATATATATATATACATATAATCATACACATAGATACACACACACACACACGAACACACACACACACACACACACATAAACACACACACACACACATAAATATATGTAGATATACAAACCACAAGGCATGATTAACTAGTCAAACAAATAATCCTATGTTTTAAACATAGTTTTCCTCTCATCTTCTAGCCTAACAAGAATTTGATGATAATCACTATGAAAATCTTTGTTAGAGAATCAACTAGAACTAGCTAATAGATCCAACATATCCTCAAGGTGAGAGATATGAAATTTATATTTGATAATGATCTTATTAAATACACATTATGTGATATGGAAGATTAGGTAGTTAAGAACTTTGAAATAAATCTATAAAATGTTAATGTCTTTTAAAGCTGATAGTACACTATTCAACTCAACGGGCACCATATGAACAAAATCATCTAGCAAATTTTTCATTTTATAGAAAATATTAACAATTTAAGAATTAGATTGAACTTCTTTTGTCACTAATAATAAGCACACACCACTCTCAATTCCCTCTCTCTCATACTTTATATGTTTTAAAATATGCAAATTCCATTTAGGAAGTTTAGAGATATCATGTTTACTAGTGCAACTTTTAGGCTTAGCATGTCTTAAAATAATGTTCTTACCTATTTACTTAAAGCATTAGATAATTTTTTTACAAATATAAGTGACATTAAAATCATTAAGTCAAAGGTGACCTAAAAGAATATGGGAAACATTTTTAGGTAGCACATCATTGTAGATTGTATCCTTGTAATCTATCATTTGAATAAAGACTAGACACTAATGAGTGACACGCAAAATATGGTAATTCACGCATGCTACTTTAACATGATTTAGGTGTGATTCTACTATTAGATTTAATAATTTGACAACATCCTTAGAAATCATAATTATTGAGCTATCACCATCAGTCACTTACATTTATTATTTTTTTCTTCCATTATGGATAACATTCATTGAATCACACCAACACATGCATCAACATCACAATTTCTAGTAAGATTATCATCATCACTAGAATAATCTAAAGGATCAATAATTTGGCCTTGCTTACCCTCTAGATTACTCTATTCTGTATCAAATTCTAATACTTGTTTGGGACAAAAAACTACAATATGACCCTTGTGATGACACTTATGATATATGGTTGGTGAAATTTAGCCATGTAATCAATATGAAAAGCAACGAGAAAAGAGCTATGCCAACTCAACTATGTGCTCTAAATATTATTAGGCTTAATATTACTATTTGATGACATAAACTATGATTTTGATAGACCTCTATCTGTAATAGAGGAGAGCCTATTGAACTTCTTAACCTTAAGGCCTTTTGATAAGCATTCTCTATAATGTGTGGTGCAAGCAATTTAACCAATCTTTGAATGTCAAACTCAAGGCTATTAATAAAATAATTGCAAAGAATAAATTGATCCTCAATACGAAACTTACTATACCTAAGTCTATGTTCTTCAAATTTAGTCAAATATTCGACTACACTAAAAGTCTTTTGTTATAGAAAATTCAGCACTGAACTCAGTATACATTATATTATATAAAGTTTCCCATCAACAAGCTTCAATGATTATAGTTAATTGTATAATGTACTTTGATCCTTAAATTTAACATACAACATAGTCAAACTTCTAGATTAAAGGGCATATAATTTTATCTACTTTAACATCTTGGATATGTTCTCCATAAATTCTCATCTTGAGAACCACTATCACGATGATAGAAAAGTAATCTCATTATTTAATGAGTCTTGATTTCTAGAATTTCAATTTCTTTATAAAAAGTTTGCAGATAAGACCTCTTGACCCTTGTATTTCCTTGGAATCTTTTTTTCATGAAGTCTGATGTATCTTTGGTAGTATCTTTTTTGATAATATTGTTATAAATGGTTCGATCAATCACTTGAAAGAGAATTCTTCATTTTCATATCCTTTGGCTTCATTTTAGCATTCTTCTTTTCTTGTGAATCTTTCTGAACCATTTCACTTGCTAATTCAATATAATCAAATTTCACAAGCTCATAACTTTTCATAGATCATATAAAATTTTATATCACCAACTCCAATGATCATAACAACCATCAAAACAATGGTTAGTTGTATAAAACCTCCTTTTATAAGCATTTTATGTGCGGCTACAAAAACTTCAAAGATGGTTGCTTTCATGTATCACACCCAACCCTCTCTAACACCAATATTAATGAGCTTTCTAACTCAAAAATAATAAGACTATTAATATAAGAGCTTTATAAAATAGTTGAAATTTTTGATTAAAAAGTAGAATTTTCTCTATTATGTTAACATCTTACATATCTTATTCATAAATTCTCATCTTGTTAAACAATGTCATAACACTAGAGAAGTTAGATTGACTTTTTCACCAAACCACATTGAGTTATAAATTATCTATGAAGAGCTTCAAGTTAAGACCTCAACCGTTGTATTTCCTTGGAATTTTCTTAACATGGAGTCTCATATCTTTGTAGTATCCTTCTTGATAATGATATTAGGAATGGTATGGTCTAGAGATACTTTTTCATTTTCAGATCAATTGCTTAATTTCATCATTCATTTCTTGTGCATATATTTGCACCCATTAACTTGCTTGCTCAATAAAACTTGACTCCACCAATTATGAATATTCTTCAGACATTATAAAATGGTTCATCAATTCCAACAATCATAATAACCATCAAAAATTACTTCAAGAACTTAATTTGTGTTGCTGCATTACTTCAAAAACTACTTCTCTGATTTATCAATAATAAGAGCATTACTGTTCTTTCATTCTACAATTTACATACAACATAATTGAATTCTCACTACTACTTTTAATTACATAGCTTATCCATAAATTTTTGTTCAGAATCATAAACACATTAGTTCCACTTTACTAAAATAATATGTTTAAAAAATAAGTATCACAAATGTATCATGATAGATAGATATAAATATCATGATATCATCATTATAAATCAATTATATATATGAAAATCATATTATTATAATATATATATATATATATATATATATGAAAAAACTTATGGTTACATATGTTTGTTTGTGTGTATATATAAATATAGAAATATACAACTATAAATATCATGATATCACCACTCCTATCATATTTGTTCAATGACTTACTTGTCATCATTCACCATGACCATCACATGACTTCCAAGCATAATGAAATGATCATAATTTTATTTGTACTTTCAACTTCATAAGTATCATATTAATATCAATTTAACTTACATAAATCTATAGTTTCAACACATATATCTATCACATAAGGTAGGAATAAAGTGTTTGTCATTTTGTATCAATGCCAACCTCATCCATGTCTCATAACTTACCTATCTCCATTAATCATAGTCAACAAATATAAACATATTTGGTGGTGAAATCCTAAATCTTTATTTTAAATAATAATCATATCCATCAACATTCAAAGAACAAAAAAACTACAATTATTAATTATAAAACCACATTAATCATATATTTTTGGATAAACAAAGCCTATATCTCTAATTAGCCTGACATTAGGAATAATTTGCACAAAAAGATTAAAAGATCATGTTAGGATCTAGGTCTTAATATAGTTCCAAATCTATTCTTGCACACTTCAGCTTGAATTTGTCTCTAATTAGGAAAGGTATTTATACTATTAGTTTAGCTTTTTCTTCATCTTTTTATTTTGAATTAGACATCTCTCCTTTTTTTATGAATTCATTAAGTTCAACTTTTATATCATCAGGGTCCATTGTATATTATAGCAATTTAAAAAGTTTGATATTGTGGTATTAAGTCAAGGCCATGTCTTTAAATAAATTTTAAATCCTCTTTAAAGCATAAAGTTGTGGTAGTAAAAAATGATGCGACTAAAAAAATTCTTCTTAGGAGTACAAAGTCATGGCAGAAAAAGATAGCATGATTGAGAATTTTTTTTTCTATAGCTCAAAGTAATGGAAAATATCATGACTTTGCATATCAAATTGATAATTAGTTGTTGCGATATGGAAATATTATTGTGGCTGAAACTATGTTTAAAAAATATGATCTTGACTCCAAAATAATATCATATTCATGAAAAATATAATGTACAATAAAAAGATATGACAATCAAGTGGTAGAGTCATGACATGTAATGTATATCATGACTTGTTTATAGTGTCGTAACCAAGAAAGCTTGTCATGACTTCTTCACAGATATGAGTTAGTATAGAAATGTCATGATATTGGAAATGTCATTACTTTATCCTTGCTCTTCTACTCTTCATTTTCACTTTCACCAAGTCTATCATTCATACCTAATTTATGGTTGATTCCATTATTATTTATCAAAATCTATTAAAAATATAATTTAATGAAATACTTGCATTTAAAGCATATTTCTAGCACAAACATATCATAAAAATAATCAATAATACCCACAAAAACTTAATACTATGAGTGAACAATAAACTCACATACTAAAATAGTTTCTTATCCTCAAGGAAAGAATTTCCTTCTCTTTTGAGGCTTTATCTATAACTAAAGTAGAAAGGAATAAGCAAACCTTTATTCTAATATATCATTGGATGGGTTTGAGCATAAAGATTTTTTTTGCTGGATAAGAAGTCTTGAATATGTTCATTTTTGTATATGAATCAATGGGATGTAATGAGCTTATTTTTTTACCAAAAATTGAAATTTTTACATAGGTTTCATTCCAAGAAGTGCTATATTTAATATCTTTAGTTAGACCAAAAATTTGGCTTGCTCTCTACCTTTGTTGAATTCTTCTAACCATGTTGTGAATATAGATTATCACAACTCATTTCACCATTTCCAATTCAAGATGTTATTCTCCTTTAGAATGCTTTAGTCATTGCTAATTCACCTTCGATTCTATGCCATTATTTAATTTGACCGAAACTGCTCCAAAATGAAATATTGGTATAACTATAATTGCTCTATACCACTTGGACTTTAACTTTACTACAATTAATCTGAGACATGAGTTGAAGACAAATAACTTTTCTCTAATTTTGAATTCATTCATTTGTAGATTTTTGTCATGTCATTTAATCATTTTGTCTTTGTAGATCTTAGCATTATCATAGTACTAATTTCTTATCTATTCTAGTTCACTCATTTAAAAAAATTGTTTTTTTTTCACATCTCTCGCATTATTATTTAATTATTTGATTATCCTCTAAAATTATATGCCATTACTTCATTTCATAGAAACTGCTCCATAGTGTGGCACCGATATAACTATAAATGGTTTATATCAGTAATATTTGAACTTTCTTACAACTAATTTGAGATATGAGTTGAAGACTAATACCTTATCTATAATTTTTGAATTCATTCATTTGTAGATTTTGTCATGTCATCTCTCTGTTTTGTCATTGTAGATCTTAGCATTATCATTGGCTCTTTTTCTTAATTCTTTTTTTAGTTCACTCATATAAAGAACTTACATTTCTTTCACATCTCTCACATTATAATTCATTAATTTGATTATCCACAATGCTCAATGTTCAAGTTCTACTAGGAGATGATAATTAATATTTTCCAAAAATAAGTCTATAGAAAGACTTTTCTAGTAATATCTTGAATATCATTCTATATGCCCATGATGCTTCCTCCAATAATTGAGACTAATCTTTTATTAATAGATTTATTATTCTTGATCTACCTATTTGAAATCTCTACCAATCTATTTGTAGATAATATGGAAGTTCTCTTTTATGCCTTGTATTTTACTTAGCTAAGTATGTACCAAGTAATTCTATTACAAAAATAGCTTTATTCATTACTTATTATACATCTATGATTACTAAAATGCAAAAAAATATTGATGGGTAGAAAACCCATAACTATATTGACTTCATCTTTTTATGATTCTATTGCTTCAACTCATTTGGACACGTAGTCCATTACTAATAATATGTATTATTTCTTGAATGAAAAAAGGAATGCCCTATAAAGTTTATTTAGTGGCATTTAATTTCTCCTAAATATATGGCCAATATTTTCACCATGTTTAGAAATCCATGAATGACGATGAGCAACAAAATTTAGATTATAAAATTTTTAGTGCGATTTTATTACCTCCAAAATGCCTTCATTATGGAGAAGAAAGAAATTAGAGTATATTTTTCATCAGTTCATCTTCTGGTATGCATCTTTTGATGACATGATCCGCATATCTCATAAAATAATATGGATCATTCCATAGGTAATTCCTCATGTGAAATATAAACTTTCTATTTTAGTAAAAGGTGAGAGATTAAGGAAGGTCATCACATGCCAAATAATTGACAATATTTGCATACTAGGACAATTGGGTTTTCAAAGACAATAGCTGCTCATATGAGAAATTCTCTAAAATTTCAGCTTTACCTTCATAATTTTTATTAGATTCCATGCGATAAAAAAGTAGACATTCACATTCTCACCCTCCTTTTTATTTCTTATTTCCATATCAAATTCTTGGAACATTAGGATCTATCTTATTAGTCTCAGTGTAACTTCTTTCTTTACCATTAAGTATCATATAGTTCACTACCTTTTGTTCCAAAGATGTACTATCTGAATTTATCACAAGCAAATACCATAATCAACATCTCCTTTTTAATATTTGTATGATTTATTTGAGTTTCATTCAAAGTTAAACTCACATATTGAATGGTCTAGAAAACTATCTTGCTTCTATCCTAGTATAGCTCCAAGTGCATATGTGCTTAGATTATACATAATAAAATATGGCTCTCCTCATTATGGTACTATTTAAATTAGGCTTTTTATCAAATTTTTCTTTAGCTCTTCAAAAGTTTCCAGACAATCATCACCAAAGTTGTAAACCATTTCTTTTTCTAATAATTTGCATTAGTTTTGTCATCTTGGAGAAGTTGATGATTCTTCAATAAAATCAGAAATTTTCAAGGCTGCTACACACATCCTTGATAGTTGTTAGTGTAGGTAGCGTTTTAATTATCATTCGCTTCACATTATCTACCTCCAATCCTCTATCAGATAATGAATGTTCAAGAATAATTCTCTCTTTTACCATTAAATGATAGTTTTCTTAATTAAGAAAAATTCTTTTATTTACATCATTATAATATCACTTCAAAATTTTATAAATTGAAAATTTTATAAATTTTATAATATCTTTCAAAAGAATCCGCATAAATTGAAAATTCAAACAAAAATATCTCCATAATTTTTTTGTTGAGATCAACAAAGATGACATTCATATGACTCAATAAAGTAGTTGGAGTATTGTATTGAACAAATGTCATCCAATGAAATAAAAAAGTCTCATATGGGCAAGTAAATATAGTTTTCTTGATTTTATTGATTGAACCATATCTGATTATATCTCAAATATTCATCTTGAAAATAATAAAATGAATGCCCTAAGATTCTATCGATAATATGATTTATGAATAGAAGTGAGTAGTAATATTTTTTTTATTTCTTTGTTCAATTTCTAATAATATACACATACATATGATCTAGTAATTATACGTGTAAATATTTAGTCGTTATCAAAAGCTTTCACCACTAACAATCTTTCCTTCTTTGAAATTATGTGAGTCATACTAACCCATGGATTGTTTGATATGGCTTTGATAATTTCTACCTTAAACCATTGTATAATCTACTTCATTACATCCATTATTTTTGGGTTAAGTCTCTTTTGGTGTTCAACTATTGTCCTTGCACATCTTCAATCAGTATCTTGTGCATGAAAATTGAGGAAATGATTCACTTTATATCTTCAAGTAACCATGATATTATCTTGGTATATTATTTTGTTTTGTTCAAGGTTTACTATAGCCTCCTCCATTTTTTCAATCAATGTTACTGAGATCATAATTAATTTTATCTTCTTTTTTCCTAGGAAAGCATAATGAAGGTGACTCATTAGTGCTTTCAAGATTAGTCTATCTGGAATCATCTATATTTTAGGAGGTTCTTTGGGTGTCACAATTTTATCAAAAGCCATGCATCATTAAGTATTATTTTATTTACTTGCATTGAGACTTTTAGGCTTGTCATGATTTCTTCACCCAAAGTTGTAACTTTAAAAAATATCATGACATTGTGTTTTTCTCTCTAGATTAGCTGTCCCATGGCTAAGAAAAATATCACAACACTTTCATGTAGCTTCTATTTCACAAATATTATGACTTATTCTTTGGCCATGACTTTTCCTTCATAGATTTGGCCTCTTTTGGTATGACTTCTTCCAATATCATAAATTTCTTATGCACAACAACCACAACATCTTTTTACTTCTAATCTTCATTAATAATGATCTTGGATTCTTCTTCTTCACTCAGTACATCATCAATTAGTACATCATCAATCAATAGTGTGGAACATCTTTCATTCATATTCTTTTCCTTATTTCAAGATTCCCCTCAATGGTTTCTTTGTTTTCTTCACATGAGAATGTCATGGTATCCTCAGCATCTATTACAACTTCATATTATCTTGACTTCTTTTTATTTTTCCTATCATGACTTAAAGAAATATGATGGTATCATAACATGTTTCATATTCAAAGCATAATGCAATTTCATCTTATTCTAGAATTTCTTCTAATTCTTCAACTTATTCATTTATTTTGGGCCAAAAATCATCCAATAAATCCATCTATCTATTTCTACATCTTATATTTTAGATGTAAGGATGATATTATCTGTTATCTACTAGTTTTTTTCATCATTTTCTAGAATTTGTTAGATTTTATACTTGTTGAACTTCACTTATTCTTTGCTGATTCGAATTATAAAGTATCTCTTTTTCACACCAATCAATGCCTCTCCAATCACCAAAAATAGCCATTCCAAAATTAATAGAATATATAAATCTTCTTCCATGTCTAGAATCATAAAGTTAGTAGGGAAAATACAATTTTGAACCTTAACGGGCACATCTTTGATAATCTTGATCAGAAACTTGATCAATCTATCAACTATTTATAAAGAAAAAAAATTTAGAATTATCTCACCTAGATTTAGTTTTTATACTATAAACAATGGTATCAATTTGATACTTTCTCCTAAGTAATATAATATCTTTTAGAAGGCTTACTCACCAATAATGCATGAAATGGTAAAATTTCCCAAATCATTTAAATTTATTCAGGAGTTTTATTTGAATGATCATAGTGGACTTCTTAATCCTGCTTACTATTCTTATAAGTCTCTAGATTTTTCTCGCTACTCAAAATATCCTTCATAAATTATATATAATATTGCATTTGTGATAACGCTTCCATTAAAGCGTATATTGACTTCCAACATTTTGAAGAAATTAAACCTATCTAATTTTTTATTAAGATTCCCCTTTCTAATTTGATATAGGAAAGGAAGATTAGGTTGGAAAGAATGTTTCACTATCTGGATAATCGTTATCCCACTTGTCATCTTTCTATTTGTTGTTTTAATTCATCTAATTCTCTTCCTTCAATTCTACTCCAATTCAATCTATCAAAAAAACATTCAATTTTTTTTAAATCATTCATAACTAATTTTATTTATAAATAAAGGAATAAAATTTTTTATTGCATATTATGAAATCATCTGTGGCACTAGTTAGGGCTATGGAAAAGACCTATGTTTAAATAAGATTTTTTGGTTTCCTATATAAATTAAAATATATCATTTACATTAATTATAATTTATTTCACTATAAAATTATAATTTCACTATCTCACTTATTCAAAATACAATTTGAGCCCTTTGGTATTTAATAATTTATAATCTCTCCATGTTAAGATTATAAATATCCATTGATTAAATTAAATTACTATTAATTTGTTTATTCAATTTCTTTTGATCTTCCATTTGTAACTTATAGATGTGATGCTGGGAAATGGCCATGAAGCACAAATTGGCCCTTCATATATCTTAAGTATATATGGAACTATGAGTGGCCATGGTTGTAGCATTCACTTCTCTTATATATCATATCACTACAACACTACAAAGATGTCACATCAATGGCAATTAGCTTGGATATATAACTCATGGCTTTTCCTTCATTTTAGGATAAGAGTCACCATCTTGAGGAATGGTCATACTTGAGAAATACCCTCTACAATATGTCATGTCCCAAAAGTCAGAGCATTGAATAATTACCATGTATTTGCTATGAGTAATTTTGGATTTATAATTTTTCATTGTTAGTTATAGCATTGTAAAAAGGCCTCAACTCTAATATGAGACTACTAAAATATTTTAAAGATAAAGTTGTAGCAATAGAACATGGTCATAACTTTTAGCACCAATGGGGTACTTCACTGCTATGGCATAAAATTAATATCATAACTATTTAAATTTTATGAGATCTATCACAAACATTAGTATGGTTGTGACTCCATGATAATATCATAGCTACAAATTATATGTTGAATAGTAAAGAATTATGCTAATAAGTTGATAAGTTCATGGTATACAAAGATTATCATAACCAATTAGGTAGAGTTTCAAACAAGAATAAATCTCAAAACTATGCGAGACTCCATACTCTATCACTCAACTAAATACCTCCAAAACCTATCAATTTAATAAATATTAATCAAATTATATCAAAATTCTATAGTTAAAATCAATCAATAATTATCTCATTTTATGCCTATACATCATCACAATTCATAAAAATACATAATAATATTTGGTAGTGTGAATACTAAACAAACTCTCACACTAAAATAATTACTTGTATATGAGCAATAACTTTCCCCTTTGTAAAAAAGCAATATTCCTAAGAAATTCTATGACTATGTTTAAGTGTCGTATGATCTCAAAATAGTAAAGAAACTTTAAGTGGACATATTGACAATCATGGAGGGGTTTAAGTTCCATAACTATACTCATGGGTCATTGGATATCTACAGTCACTTATATGGTAGATATAAGTGATTACACATACAAAAAAAATCTTTAGATTGCCAACTAAGTAGTGATATGATTAACATTTTTTGGCTAGACTATCAAAACTTTTTTTTCTCCATTAGATATCTTTTTCATCCATGTTAGCTTTTCAGTATAATTTTTTATCTCTTTCTTATTTATTTCTTATTTTGGTCTTTCTTAAGCAACTCTTATTTCTTGAGCAAAATCTTTTTTGGATTCCATGATTTTAGCGAATGCAATGACTTCTTCTTATGTGCTCGCTTGTCACTTTTTTTGAATCTCCAATGTCATGGTGCTAGTCTTGAGTATAATTATGGTTTTATTCTTAAAACTTTTCTTTGTAATTTTTTTCATGAATTCCCAAACATGCAGCACTAAGTACAACTATGACTATTTCTTTAAGTATTTCCTTGTTTTTTTTTTATTTTGTAATTCCAATGTCCTGGTCTGTATACAATCACAACTTTATCTTTAAGCCTTTTCTTGCTCTTTTTGTTCTTTAAATCCAAAATCATGGTGTTGTACATAACCATAGCTTTGTATTCAAGCTTTCCTTTGCTATTCTCATTATGTATCCCCAAATTAAAGGTGTTGTACACAACCAAGACCATGTCTTTGATTGGATCCTCCATGATTTCTATATAAGCCTTGTCATTATAAATTGTTTCTTTAGCTTTCTTTAAGTTGTCAGTATATGATTATTTCAATGTCACGTCTTCAAAGTAATTCATGACCTCATTGTAGTCATCTCTCTTTTTCCTCATTTTTTAAACTCTAAAATAGTTATTTCTCATCATATTTGTTGTCTTCATCACTTTCACAGCTCAAAAGTTATTCTTCTACTTCATATTTTTTTTTTCATTCAACCATTTTTCTTGTACAAAATCATTTTATAAGAAATCCAATTTTTATTGTATTACAATATGGAAGAGATTATATTCTCCAACATCCTATTTCATCATCATCTACATCCCACAAATCAATGTGAAGATTAAATTTACTTATTCTTCACTAACATTGAGAGTAAACTCCCATTTCTTGACATCGATAGAGCTTAAAGGTTTGGCTAAAAATAATCATCACAATATTAATAGTTTATAATTTTCCTCCTCCATAGCTAATACAATAAAATCTACTAGAAATTTAAAGATATTGAAGTGATTTTGTCAAGATTCAATCTTCATATAATTAACAAGGGGATAAAATTGATACTTTCTTTAGCAGCACAAAATTTTCGAATTTGATAGTCTCCAATAGTCAAAGGTACAATAAATCTTTTAGGGTTTTTCTTCAATTTCTTCTAAAGGTTTATTTGAATAATTACACTGCACTTCTTGTTCATATTTATGGTTTTATATATCTCTAACTTCCTCTTAATACTATAATGTTTATCATAAACTTCACATAGTTTGACATTTGGGCTAATGCTTTTGCAAACAATATTTCACTTTCAAAATTTATAATATATTGAAAAATATCTCAAAGTATTCATCTAATTTTTTTTTCAAACAATTGTGGACGTGGAAAATTCATTAAAAAGGTATCCTTAGTTTCATTCCGATTCATTTCTTTATCTCTATAACTTTGAGTAATCATTATTTGCTCCACTATTTTTATGCTTCTCTCCTTCACATCTTGGGGTGAGATTTGGGCTTACACTTTTTTTAGAGTCACCACTTTGTTATGTGTCATGACATCGCATCCTACATCATTCAAACTCTCTTCAGTGGACATCTTGGCTTCCTGAAAAATTTTAGTTGTAGCTATGACTTTTAGGATGTCACAATACTATAGTCCCAAAAGTTCAAGAATATTCTTGTTCGATACCAGTACCTTTTAGCTCTTTTATACTTCTAAGCAATATAAATGAGCGATTCTTTGGATTTTCTTTATTATCACATAGTTGTTTATTTACTCTTTTTTTCTTCTTTAATAATGTCAACTATCCAATTTGTTTCTATATATTTCATAGTACTGATCTCATTTAATATTTTCTCGATTCAAGTATCACCATTCGATTGTCTTAGGTATAATTTTTCTTTTTCAATTCTATGTAGGTTGTATGAAAACCTTCTTCCAAGGCTGCCTTATCTTATCCTTGTGATGGAAAATAATTCTAGCTAGAGCTTCCTTAATTCTTATATCTCACTATATTAGATCTAATATTTTTTGAAGATTTTCCAATATTCTACATCCCACTCTCATATCCTCCATATACAAAATTTTTATGATTCCTCATGTTCAAATGATAATACATTAGGACATTGTTCTTGGGTCAAAATAGGCAACCTTTGTTTTGTATTTGGTTGGTCTCTTTTATTTGATAAACATGATCTAAGTCCATTGATTCATATGGATGGAAAATAGTGATCTCCCCCAATACTTTTCTCTTTCCATCTTGAGTGTCAAAATTTCGTATAAGAACTTTTTTCTTTACTTCAATTATGGTAAACTAATATAACTCTAATAATCTAGATTATCTTCTCCCAAATGAATGATCTATTTGAGTTTGGTAGTTGTTTTTTGCCAGCTCCTTTAAATAAATAATTTGCCTCTTCTGATAATTTATTCATAATTAATACTAAAATGGGTGCATCAACTATGCAACTCATCATGTAGTTAATTCCATTGTAGAAAGTTTGGACTTGGAACCATAGCTCGAATCTATGTTGATGATTTCTTCTCAACAAATTATTAAAATAGTTTAAAGTATTGTATAAAAACTTGTGCTCATTTTGTCAAAACTGACTTATCTCACTCCATTATTGAGAAGTAATTTGTGGTAGGAAAAACATAGTGAGAAAGGCTCGCACTAGTTCATACTAACACTCAATGGATTTTTGATATAAATATTGGAACCAACATCATGTGTCAGGGACCAACATCCCAATGTTGGTCCCTCATATCTTTTTATGAAAATGAAAATAGACATAACCTTATTGTATCAGGAATAACTCCATTCAATTTTGTTATATCTCTTTAATCCAAAAATATCATTACATGCATATTTGGATCTCCTGATAAACTTCTATTATATATGTGTTGCTGAACCATAGCAATAAGATTTGGCTTTAATTCAATGTAGTTATTTCCACTGATTGCAATCAAATACTTGAATAATTATCCATCATTATGGGCCTTTAATAGGATTCCAGAGTATAATGGTGGATGGTCTATTAGATAGTTTATCCATTACTACCTTAGGACTCTCTATTACTATGAGTTCTATCCATAGGCTCTTTATCATCTCTTTGTCTTGCAATTACTCTTTTAGTTCTTTCAATGTCTATGCCTAGAGAAGTTAGCTTGGTACCATAGCTTTAGCTCATAAAAGGGTGCTTAAAATGAAAATAAATAAAAAAGATACAAAGTACTAAAATACAACTATCCACTCCAACAAGTTAACAAGACTTAGTATTTAAATGTGAGAAAATTTATCAACCTCAAAAAAATTTAATTACTGCAAAGGAATTTTCTATTTACAAAGATTATTTTGACAACTCACATTAACTACTAAACTAAACAATTTCTAGCAATAGTATCAAAAACTAATTGTGACTTTGATATGCTGCCTAATCTTATTAGCTAAGTAGCATCCCAAAAATTCATTGGTAAGAGTATCGCATTAAGTGCATAGGTAATTAAATTGTAAAGAGGATATTTGTCTAAATATTGATTTCACAAGGATTATATCAATAGTTCAATAATTTATTAGTGAAACAACTCAATTATAGTAAAATAAAGTTATTCATATTAATGAATCAATCTTGGATCCATGGGTTTGTTCATTTAATTTATGTGAAGTATATTCAAATTGGCTTGCATTATATTATGTTTAGATACAAAATAAATATTAAAATATTATACAATGACTCCTTAGCTAATAGCATGTGAAGTAGTTATCACCAATCAGACTATCCCAATGTTGGTTCCTCATAGTTGTCCCCTCGTTACATCACCACTAAGATAACAAAATATGTTCTTGAGAGTTATTTATAATCTCATGCCTTTAAGGGAACTAATCAACACTTCTTAATGATTATTTTATATGCACACTCTTATTATTTGGTCCCAAGTGTCATAAAGACTAAGAATTGATATTAATTTTAAGCATTTATACATTTGACTTTGTAAGTATCATACTCACACTATTAATGTATGCTTCCCTCAAGTTTTACTAGTATGAACCATATGAGTAAAAATAGCTCACAAAGTATATCATCGTCTTATGAGTCATAATATACTCGTATCTATCTTGAAGATTATCTATCACTATTCTTCTCAGTGATGATATTACTCACATACTAAAGATGAAACCCTTATAAGAATATTTTATATAAAATTCATCATAATTGAGAATTAGTTCTACTAAGACATGTACATTTAAAAGTATGTACTATACTCACAACAATTAACATACCTAAATTTTGAGTTTTAATGTATGAGTTTAAATAATTCATCATAGTCAGTTGGGACATTATTTCAATCATACTATATACATGATTGAGCTTCATGATTTACCTATCATCAATCTTCCAAAAAATATCACACAAACCTAATAAAAGTTGAAATACTTGTTCAAGTTTAATTTAATCACTCATACATCAATAACCATAATACAACATAAATCAAAACATATCAATTAATATAAAATCTTTGTCACATCACTTCAACCAAATTACACAAACCCAAGATTGCATACTATTTTGATAAAAATTTGTGAATCTAGCCTAGTTAGCAGGGTATAAGATCCACACCCCCTAACTCTATAGATTATAATTAAGTTTTGCATATCTTTCTTACTTTTGGAGCCCTTAGAGAGTGTGAAATTCACTCCTAGGATTTGGTGGATACACCATGACTTTGCTTGTTACATATAGGAATAAGAAGAAATAAAGAGATCCCTAGAAGTTCTCTCTCATCCACTTCTATACTAAAGCAATTTTATATTATTTTAAGTAGGAAGTAATAACTTTCAGAAATAAAATCACTACTTTGGCCTTCATCTCTTAAGCTTGAGGTCACAACTTTATAAAATGGTAACAATTCTAGAAAGTATCCTAATATTTTTGTAACACAAAGTCATGATATAGGACAATATCAATGAATTAGGCCTCATATCTTTGCAACACAAAGTCATGGTATTGTAAAGTGATCAAGGCTTCATGCATCCTTGTTTCTTATTCTTCATAAAAGGCCTTGGTGCTTGGAGAGACTATAGCATTGTGAACAGCCTCTCATATCATAATATAGTTGTGGCAATTCGAAATGCTCATATATCTAAGAAGGTCTCTCATGTGCATTTTAGATAAATGGCAATGAGAAATGGATATGCCACAAAATTTATCCTTTCAATTATCATATTGTCATGGCACTACAAAGATATCATATTATCACTATGAGAAATGGATACGACATACAATTTATCCTTTCAAGTTTTGTGGTACTGTGAGTGGTCATGGCACTAGCTTTCATTTCTCTTATATATCAAATTGTTATGGTACTACAAAGATATCATGACACAAGAAATAAGTACAAATATAAGAATCATAGGTTTTCCTTCCTTTGAGGATAAGAGTCATAACCTTGAGGAATAGTCATAATCAAGTAATTACCTCTACAATATTTAATATCCCAAAATTTATGGTGCAATCTTGAGACTACTGAGTCATATGAAAGATAATATCAAGGACATGATTGTGATTTTTAGCACTAGTGATTTTTACCTCTATAATATTTTTAGTTGGTACGACATAGAAATTGCATCCATTTAATTTTTGTAAGATAAATATGATAATGACTCCATGATAATATTACTACCACAAAGAATATATTACATAATAGAAAGATTATGCTAACAAGTTGGTAGGTTCATTACATAAATGGCCATGACCAATTAGGTAGTATTTTGGCAAAAAAAGAATGCTGAAATTATGCAATACTCTATACTCTACCCCTCAATCAAATACTTACAAAACCTATTGATTTCATGACTATTCTTTGAAATTCATATAAACTCCAACGTTGTGAAATTAATCAATAAATATTCTATTTTTATGTCTATACATCATTAAAATCCACTAAAATACATAAGAATACTTAGATTGAAAACTAAATAGTTATAAATTTTCTAGTGTTAAATTGTGGCCTAGTGAAATTGTAGACATGTAATGGACACGGAGATTAGAAAACATAAAGATCCAATGATAATGAGTGACCTTCCACCACAATGCTCCACTTATCAACAAGGTGAACATGTGATGAATGAGTGATTTTCAACTCCTATGAATAACTAACCAAACATTTCTTGTAGAAACAACAAGCTATAATTATATTCTAATGAGAGAACTACTCAACAATCCTCACCCATGAAATAAATGGTGATGGAATTCAGCAATGTGGTTGGAGAATTTTTAGGCAAGCGAGCATTTTTCAATAATTATTCCAATCAAATAGTGGAAAACATGAAGAATACTATCAAAAAAAAAAGATAAGTAGCTAGAAATTCATCTCTCCCAAAAGATTTCGAATATAAAGTTTTATATGTTAAGACTCATGTCTCCTCATTTATTGTACTACTCCACTTACCTGACAACTTTTTTGGTATATTAACACAATTAATTATTATCATTCTTGTGTATTTTTATTATGAAAAATGAAAATCAATGTAATTTTGAGAAAGGATAATTACTTAGATAAAATTGAAAAAAATCAACTAGGATTAATAAAGATAAGTAGAATTAGATAGTGGTAATGTAATTAATAATCTATATTTGGTACTAGTTAATGAAGTATTATCTATTATGACATAAAAGAATATGATAAAAGAAATTTGAGATGTTCTCATAAGATTGTAAGAGGCAAAGTCACTTCACAGCAAGATCTTCTTAAATAGAAGACTGCACTTTTCAAATGATGGAATCCACAAAAGTAGCTAACCATATGAACACATCGAATACTCTATTTTCTAAACTTATTATGTTGGATCATAAAATAGAAGTAGAATGTGTTGAGATTCTACTTAAAATTCTACTTGATTCTTATCATCAACCATAATGAACAATGTCTTTATGGACAATCTTTTTCTTTATTGATATTATTGTTACTATTATCTTAGAAGAAAAAAGTAGATTCAAAAAAAAGGAGGATAGACATGCATGTTCATTGTAAGTAGAAGCTTTGAAATTGATACAAGGAAGATCAATATAAGATATCCCAAGTTGAAGTTAGAATTATGGCAGATCAAAATCAAACAGTAAGAAGAATATTTAGTGCTACAACTATGACAAAAGAGTACTACAAATGAGATTATTTGTATAAGAAAAAAGTGAGAATAGTAAGTCATCAGATACTCAATAGAATGTAGCAACTATTAATAATGATAACAATAATTTAAACATAAGGTGACAATATTACCCAAAAGAAGAAAGTAATTCGCTGATGTTTAGTTATTAGACTCGGGAGCATCATGACATATGACTTCTCAAATAGAATGGTTCACAATTATGAACCAATCTCATGAGGTTCTATATACATGGGTGATAATCATGCTTTTAATATTATTGGTATTGTTATTATCAAAATAAAGATAATTGATGGTAATTCACACCATTCAAGAGGAACAACAAGTGAATGAGTTGATGAAATATCCATTATCTCTAGGACAAATAAATAGTCTAGGATGCAAGACTCATGATGAGGATGATATGATAAAAATGATGAGAGATGCACTTATGGTTATGAAGGAAGAAAAGATTATAGCACATTTATTCATGTTTTAAAAAGAAATTATATAGAAAGCTAATGTATGTGTTGCATCAATTAAAGAAGAAGAGTAAATGATATTGTGAAATCTCAAATTTGGCCATATGTCATAATAAAATTTAAAGATTCTCTCTAATATAAAGTTACTTCTAGGGTTCAAATTAATTGATCTATCTTTTAGTGACAATGTGTTATTAATAAACATCATAGATTGATGTTCATTAGATTAGTTGTTAGTAGTAGGTATATTTTAGATTTTATTCATTTTGATATATGAGAATCACAAGATATATCCCAAGAAAGAGAAAAGTACTTGTTGTCTTTCATTACTGATTAGTCTAGGAAATATTTAGTGCACCCAATCGAGAAAAAGTTAGATATATTTCTAGTTTTTAAAAACATCAGAGTATGAGTGAAACTAGAATCTTGGAAAATGATTAATTGCTTGAGAATAAATAATGGAAGAGAGTATATAGATGATAAGTTTCTTGCCCTTTGTAGGCAAGAAGGTATTGATTGATAGTTCAAAATCACATACATATCACATCAAAATGGAGTGGCTAGATAGATGAAAAAAATTCATGTAGAATGAATGAGAACAATGTTGATGACTATAAGTCTACCCAATACTTTTTGAGGGGAAGCAATTAATATCACATGTTATGTGATAAATTGATCACAATGAACTACAGTTAATTTAGAGATGCTAATGAAGATGTGGACTGAGAAGCTAATAAATTTCTCTACTTTATATTTTTTTTGGATATATTGCATATGTGATGTATAATACCAAAGAAATAACAAAGTTAGATTAAAAATCCAAAAAGTGTATACTCTTAGGATATGCTAAAGAAGTTAAGAGGTTTCACCTATGTAATCCCATTACCCATAATGTCATTATAAGTAGAAATATAATCTTTGTAGAAAATTAACTACAAAGAATAGATGAAAATGGTACATCAAAATAAGTTTCTAAAATTATAACTACACATATGGAAAAAAAATCTTATACAAATAACTTCAATATATATGGAGGAAGCACTAGAGCATAAGATACAATAACAAGTTGAGTTTGAGGCTCCATAAATAATATTACATATCATCTTTTAATAAAGAATGGAGAACCATTAATATTTTTTGAAACTAAAAATAGCATATATGTACTTCTATGATTGATAATAATGTATAAAAAAATCTCTATACAAAAATAAAATATGGAAGCTAGTGCTATTACAATATAGAAGAAAATACATTACTAACAAATGAGTCTATAATATCAACTAAGATAGGAATGATCAAATAGAATTATTTTGTGCCAGATTGATGGTGAAGAGATATGCTCAAAAAGAAGGAATCAACTTCAATAAGATTTTTTACTCAGTGGTTCATCTTATAACAATTAGTGTAGTCATAGCTTTGTGTGCTATGTTTGATTTATACTTGGATCAATTAAATATCAAACTTGTATTTCTTCATGATGAACTTGAAAAAGAAATTTATATGCTCGAACTAAAAGCTTTTGCTAAAATATGCAAGAAGAACCTGGTTTGAAGGTTAGCCTTGGTTACAATTGACCTAGTTCAAACATTTGAACATACTACAAGAGATTTGAGGATGAAAATAATTTAATTATTTTATTATTGTCTATAGATAACATATTGGTAGCAGGCCTCCATTTTTTTCAAATCTAAAAATTGAAGGCTCAGTTCGCTAGGAAGTTTGATATGGACTTGAGACTAGAAAATAATATTTTAAAGATATAGATTTTCCAAGATTAAAAGAACAAGAAGATTTGACTCTCTCAAGTGAACTATTTTAACATGATTTTTCAATGCTTCAATATAAAAAGTAGTAAGCTTATTTCTTTTTCACTTAATAAGAGAGAAGGTAGATATCTTGAGTATATATTAATACTTTATTACAATGCCAAAAATTACTAATTAGATAGTATTCTAAAAGTTATGGGTTATAAAATTGTATAGAGAATTTTCAACTAGATATTGATTCCACTTGGATTATATTAGTAGTTCGGTCAACCAACACTGAGACAACATAATTCTAGCATAAGAGATATTTTGAGATTTTGGAATGACTCTTAGATCCAAGGATTTGTCCACTTGATTCATATGATGCATATTTAAATAATTTAATTTATATTGGGTTTGGATACATAACAAAGATTGGATTGTTATAGAATGTCTATTTTCCATGATGGTAAACAAGATAGTAATCACCATATTTAGTCCATTGTGACATATTTTGGCTTGAAACCATAACTCAAACTCACACTGAGAGGACCACATTAAAAACTCATTAAAATAGTCTCAAGCATCATATAAAGTCCTTTGTTCATCATGTCAAAACTAGTTTATCTTGTTTCGTAATTGAGAAGTGATTTGACATAGGAAAAACATAGTAAGATAGGCCCTCCCAAATTCATCCAAACTTTCTATGGAGTGATGAGATAAGTATTGGAACTAACAATGTGTCTTATCTTTTAATGAGAATGAGAATAGAAATAATGTTATTGCATTGTTATTGACTCAAATTATATTTACGATGTTATGTAGCACCAAAAATATATTGAATCAAATGTGCCTTATCTATTATGATCCTCCATTATCTAATCACTATATTGGTGCTTTTGAACTATTTCTATCAAACTTGACTTTAACATAAAATAATTTATTTCTATTGGTTGCATCTAAATATACAAAGAATTATCTATCTGGTTGCAAAACAACATCTCTCAATTCTAATTTTTCTTATCTTAGGTTTCAAACTTCCTTGGGAAAGCCTCTATTTTCAAAATATCTTTCATGGTTATCTCAATATCTGAGTCTAGATAGGGGTTAACACATTCCCAAAACTTCTGCACATATAAAATTACAAAATATAGCATTTCTACAATTCAAACAAGATAATAGGACAATCTATGGAATCTAACAAAATTATCAAAATAATGATATCTATATTACTAAAAATAAATTATCCTTTCTTAAGAAGATTTATATAAATTCACATTAATTAAACAAATTAAACCATCATTTGTAATGATACAAAAATTTATTGTGACTTTGTTATGCTAAATTTTATTTGTTAGATTGTATCCTAAAAGCTCTTTTAACAAGAGAATCTCATTTAAAAAAATTGCTAATATATAGATCTTACAAGTAGTAAAGAGAAATACCATCTTGATTTCGATGATATATGAATAATATTAGTATTTTGATCAATCAATAGTGAGATAACACAATTCTAGTAGATGAGATATTTTGAGATTTTGGTATTACTTTTAGATCCTATAGTTTGTCTATTTGATTAGTGTGATGCCATGTTCTAATAATTTGATTTGTGTTGAATTTGAATAGGGAATGAATGTTAGATTGTTGTAGAAAGTATTTCCCCCCTAATGGTATACAACGTGATTATCACCAATAAGTCCATCCTAATGATAGACTCCACATTGTTCTCCCCATGGTATTTTAATGTACTAAGAGCAAGTATTTGAGTTTTAGCCAGTTATCTTCCATCCATTGTGGATGCCCCTCAAAAGAGTAGCTTTCTTGTCCCTTGTAACGGGAGTACAAAAATAAGTTTGATTTGCTCCCCAGGAGGGCTAATCAAGGTCGGCCCTTCATGTTAAGGCTAGTCGTAGTGTTCTCCATGGGTGTCTTTCCTTGTTGGGGATTGGGTTCTCCCTTTTCTTCACCTGATGGAAGTATGAAAATGCGATCAGGTGCTAAAGCTTATTGTTATCGACTACATCATAAACTTGGTATGATTAAACTCCTTCATTGTATTAATGGTCATATTCGACATTAAGCACGACTACTTCAACTACATCATGTCTGTCAAGTAATGGATATCCCTGTCATTCTACCCATTACACTAGATGCTCGATTAAATTGGTCTGCAAAATTCTTTGATGCTGATGGTACCATTGGTATCACTATAAAAAATATACTACCTAAACTCAGTCTTCGATCCTACGTCAATCAAGGACTTAGACAAGGTGAAACAAAAAAGGTCGAAAGAGCACGTCCAGTCCAATTGCAAGAATTAGAGTCATTTGACATGAAATAATCCATTTAAAAATCTTCTTCTAGGCTCAAAAAAGTGGATGGGCCAGAAATGTCAACCAAGGAATCTACTCCCAAGTCATAATTGAGATAATAATTTATCTCTATATGAGAATCATTCATAAGTTTATACCTTTTAAGTAACTCATCAATATTGCATGCATAAAAATTATTTGGAGCTAGATTAGATGTGATTCCATGAAGTTTTGCAACTGAAATGAATATATAGCACAATGAAATAATTATGTAAATGAGGTGGTAAAATCATGATATATGAAAATTACTATTACTACTTGTGTAGAGTTTCAACCAAGAATGGATGTCTATAGCTTAATAAGATGTATTAAAGGTATCAAATGGGTTGGGTGACCTAAGCAAGGCACTAGGCATGGCCTGCATAGCATAGTCCAGAAATCATGCCTTTTTTGGATCATGATGACCCGAGGCACGACTCATAATATGCTAGGCTAGAGCTAGCCATGCCTTGTGTCGTGCCAGGCACAACCCTACATGCTTGGCCTAGTGGAATAGTCCACTCAATCACATAGGCCGAACTTGGCTAACATGGCCACTTGTTGGTGGCCACCAACCATATTTGCATTGCATCGATGAAACCCATTTTATTTTCATGCAATGGGCCACAACATCGAGATCAACAAGCATGGCCTGTCACTGTCATTACATTAAAAAAACTAATTTTTAAAAAATAGGATCAGTTGAATTTTTTTGAAATGGCTACAAGCCAAAAATTTGAATGATGTTGAATTTTTAGCCAAGAATATTTAAAAATAATTAAAAATAATTAAAAAATTAAAAAAATTTATTTTTAAAATTATTTTTTAATCTTTATAAAGAAAGAAGAGAAAATTTAAAATTTTTATTCTAAATTGCTTCTCTTTGATTTTCAAACTCTTTCACCTCTCTACCCTTTCCTAATTCCTAACTTTATTAATTTTTTTTGTCATTATTATATATTATTTTAATATTTTATTTATGGCTTATGCTTATGCATATAGGTTATGCCATATATGGTGTAGCTTTCAAATTGCAAATGGGGTTATAAGTGTAGTATTTATACAAAGTGGCTTATGCTTTTATTTTTAATTAAGTTTACATTTTTTTAATTAATAAACATATTTAAAATAAAATGATACAAAGTGAATATAATGATAATAGTTTTGAAATTAATGTAGATGTAGATAATAATGATAACCCTACTAAAATGTTCGATGTCAAAACTCGGTTGTCTCCAATGGTCTCGATACAAAGTCATTTCTCACCTAAAAAATAAAAAATTAGATGAAATTTAGTAGTATGGATGCACTTTTAAATAATAATAAAAATTTTAAATGTGTCAAAGAAAAATCAATATAATATATATATTCTCAATATATGTATACATGTAGAAGTTGTTATAATAACTACCTTAAAATATATGTCGATCAATGTACCAAAAATATAGTGTATTATATATTAAGCAATCCCAACTAAGCGATAGGGTCTTTCAAGTTAGATCTAGTTTAGGTTTATCTTCATTGACCCTCTTCATAAACTATAATAATTTTAGGAGGGAATGCATGATCAAACTAATTATGATTATCGATCTTCAGATTAGATTTTCGAAAGATCAAATGGTAGTTAGTATAATGTAGACTTACTTTTAGCCTAAATATCATAGGATTTTTAGGTCGACAAGTAAGGATGACATAATAAAATATTATAATTTAGCAAAATAATTAATAATTAATTAATATAGAAAATATAATGGAGTGGTATCCGTGATATCTAAAATCTGGACTAGTCATGATATTTTAGGATTTATTAGGTCAACATATCAATCACATGTCTTGCCACCTATTATATAGATTCAAAATAAAAACTTGATAAAAATATTTTAGGATTTCTTGAGATTCTTTATTCTCATCATGGTCATGTCATAAATGAGTGTATGATATAAATCATTAGAGAATATGATATTCAGAATAAAAAAGATAGTATTATTCTCAATAATGCTTTTAAAAATGGAGTAGATATTAGTATGTTTGTTAGAATCATTATAGATGGGCCGTTAGGTATGATTTTCACATAAGGTACATCTATCATGTTATTAACTTGATAGTACATGTGGGAATAAAAGTAGTTTCTCACATATTTGAAAAAGATAAAAAATTCGCCAAATTACATTAGGAAATCTAAAAGACAAAAAGAGTTTATAAGTCTCTAATTGCTTACGAGCCTTAAAAATTAAAAATTCTAAATAGATGTCAAACATTATTGTAATTGCACCTATATTATGTTGGAGTCATTTGTTGGCTACCAATACATGATATTAGACTATGTCAATAATAAGAGTATTGAACTTATTATTAAGAATTCAAACAAAGATAATTTTTTTATGAAATTCTTAAAGATATTTTATGATATAATGAACATATATCCATCTGTGTATACTAACACCATTTGCATTGCAATTGGGTGCATGTGCAATATTAGTAGCATATTTAGTGAGTGTAGAAACTATCCTTCATTTAGTGTCATAGTTGTTAAGATGGAAACCAAGTATTTAAAATATTAGCATTCTATTCCAAATATATATATTATTTAGTTACCTTTATGAATCTTAGGGTGAATGTGGAAGGGGAAGAAAATATTTTGATATATATATCCACATGCATAAACCAAGAACACCAAGTTCTAAGTTTTATTCATGAAAATAAACTAACTTGTTTACATATTGATATTTTAGGTATGGTAATAGTTATAGCCAAGCTCTAAAAATGGACATGGATGCCATATTTGGAGATGATGATTTCTCCATTTAGTTAGCTAATAGAAAATGATAAGGTAGTCCATCAAATAGAAGTGTGTTGTCATAGTAGTTAGATATCGATTATTATTTCATCCTATCACACACTAATAAAAAGAATTTGGATATTTTATTATGGTAGAAATCAATGAATCTGTCTATCACATACTATCTAAGATGATATATGATCTATTGATCCGTTCAATTCCTAATATGGTATCAGAGTCTACTTTTCCTATGGTAGCCAATATTATTTTAGATAGGAGATCAAAACTTTGACCAAATCTATTTAAAATATCAGAGTCTACGTGCATATATGAAGGACTAGAAAGATTCAAGATTTGACTTTCAGGATAAGGTGTAAGTGATGATGGTAGATTATGCTTCATTAAACATGGAGATCGATGATATTAAGGTCATCACTAATAATATACTAAGACATATATATATATATATATATATATATATATATATATATATATATATTGATGATCTACATATGCATCCACACTGCCACATCATAGATACTAACTAATTAGAAAATTCCTATGATTTTTGATTTTTTTATATGATTATGATTTAACAATAGTTTGACATTGTCATTATTTTTTTTTATTTCAGTCATTTGTTTTTTTTTCATTATAATTTATGTACTATTATTATATTGTACTTATTATTTTATGAGTTATATTTTAGTTTCTCTTCATTGTATTTTAATTTTATAAATGTATATTCTTCAAATTTAAGTGTATGTTGTAATGTGTATTTTTTAATTTAATTAAGATTTTAAGTTTATATTAAAAAACAATTTAATAACAAATTATAATAAAATAATATTATATTTTATTTGAATTAAAAATAACAACCCTAAAGGATAATACAACATCATCTGGTTAGTGCCACCATGATCTAACATGACCCATCATTTTGCAAGCCAAATAGGATGTGTCGAGCCTAGGTAATCTTTCTCAAGTTTTGCATGTATGGCATGACATGGTGGCATGGCTAGGCCACCCTAAAATGGTCAGCATAGCCTCTTTGACACCTCTAATTGTATCAAAGTTGTAACACAAAAAAATTATGACTTTATATGACTTCATGCCTCCCTCCAACTTAACAAATCCAATAAGTCTCATATTTCATACAAAAATAACTCAATTTTACTAATATTCATCATAATCTATCAAAATTACAATTTAATAAAATTATTCTAGTTAAAACCCATTTTTTTGGAAACATATGATGCATAATTAGCAAAATAACTATTATTCTTTAGTATTCTAAATAGTCATTTGCGTGTCTACTACTTCTAGGTAATACATCAACTGTCTTTAATGATTACTCCAAGAGTACATTTCTTTTCTCTAATCTCTAATGCCTCAAGGATATGAAATGATATGGTACTAAATATTTTTCTACTTTTGGTTTTGTAAAAGTCTCATACTCATACTAATTATCATGTCTTCATTGAAACTCATGTATATAAAGCATACAAGAGAAAATGATTTGTAGGGCTATCACCACCCTATGAGACATGTTCACCTATCTGTGTCTCATGACATACATATCATCATCCATTATGACCATCACATAACTCTAAGACTATGATGAAATCTCTAGTTTAAATATTCGATCTAACTCTTATATCTCTCAAAGACTAGTTTTTCTAGAATATTCACAATATATTAGACTTAAAAATATTTGTATTTTAATCTTCATTTCATAAGTAGCATACTCATAATGATTAAACTTACCTTAAACTTGAGTGTTTATATATAGGTTTATATCATACATCAAGATTAGAAGGGTTATTAGTTCATTCTTATTGTACTATGTAAGTGTATCTCATGACATATCTATTGTCATTCATCATGTCCAGCATGTGTCATGCATAAATCAATAATATTATTAAAATCCTAAATTTTAATTCTAAATATCATCTATTTCTATCAATATCCTAACAACAATATTATGACAAATATAATATTATCACTTTACATCATCAATACTCAAGTACATAAAAACCTACACTACATTCCAATTTAACCTAGCAATTGAGAAAAATTTGAGTGAGATATTTTGAATGGTATTTCATGGAATTGAGGGTTCCTAATGACAATTCTATTGAAGATCTAAGTCTCAAAACATAATCTCAAATAATTATTATTTGTGTTCACCTTAGATTTATCTTGAATTGGAAGTTGTAAATTGTGTCGCATAGGATTTGTTGCTCTTGAATCAAAATCTTTTTCCCTATCTTTTCTTTTTTCTCAAAATTTTCTAAGTATTACTTTTATACTTTGAAAATCTATGAGATACTATAAGATGGACGTCATGGTACTTGAGGTCTTGACTTTATTGTCCTGTTGGATCTTCTCTCTAGAATACAAAAGTCATAATAGTAAAGAATGTCATGACTCAATTAACTACCCTCTAAAATATGATATTGCAGCACTAGGAACAACATGACTTTGGTATTTTCTAATTGGAGCACAAAGTCATGATAATAAAAATATCATTACTTGGGTAAATGCTCTTTGGAACAAAAAGTCATAGTGGCTAGAAATTCAATGACTGGAGTGATACTCTCTAGTATTTTGGCTCTATATTGATTAAGTTATGACACTGGAAAATAACATAACTTATTACACTAGTGGGATACGTGGCTATCACAATATGAAAATAAAGTCATATCCATTTTAGTGTCTTAAAAATAGTATGGTTATGATTCTAAGAAAATATAATAGCCATAAAGATTATGTTGCTTGGTGACAAGATTTTGTGAACACGATGGTAGAGTCATGACATATAAAGATTATCAACTTATTTTGTTGAGTAATGACCAAGACATGATGTCACAACCACTCAATAGAGTTGTAGAAGGCATAAACAAGTAGTTACAAAGAAAATATCACAATTTTATATTTTTTCTCTCTTCCAAGTATTGACTCCACTAAGTACACTAATTTTACGCAAAATATACATGATTTTACTAATATTCATCAAATTTCCTCAAAAGATAAATTTAGTGAAATCTTTTTAATTAAAGCTCAATTACATACAAACACATCAATAAATATAGGCTAAATCACTTACAAAAGTTAATATGTTAAGTGTCAAACAAACTCACACACTAAAAGTAGTATTTCATCTTTGAACAATAAATTTCACTCTATCTTTGAACTTATCATCAATAACACAATAAGAAAAAAACACAACCCCACATCAAAAAATATGGTTTGAATATTATGGTGGACTATTTTATTTTGAAAACAAAATCTTGAATCTAAAGATTTTTTATTTTGTGTATTAATCAGTGGGCATAATGTATTTATTCATCAAACTAAAACTACCTACTTAGGTTACCTCCCAATAAGTACTAAGTTTAATATTCATGGGTAGATCATTATTGGATCTTCAATTTGTTCAATAATTTCAAATATTAAAGCAAGTTTTTCAATATAATCTTTCTCTTATGCTTGTATTTTTGAATTCTCTTTTAGTATTAAGTCATCATTTACAATTTCTCCTTTGGGTTATTCTTTTACAGATGGCACAACATTGTGAGAAGTCATGGTATCATTGACTATGATCACCAATGATAAGGATGCAACTTGTTGCGAAGTTGTAGCTTCATGAATTTCTCTTTGGATCCATTTTTCATGGTTTTGAAAAAAATAGTAATTTTTTTAAAGCATCTATTACTCCATTGCCACGGCTTGATCTCCTACCATGATTTTCTTCGATGCTTTACCAATTAAAGCCCATGACTTCTTTTGAAGTTAGTTTTTTTATTATAACTATTAATTCTTCATCTAACTTTAGATATACAATAAATATAATCTTTGTCTGATCTTTATCTTCTAGCAAATCAACAATCAACTATGGATTTTTCTTTGCTTGTATTTCTTCTATAATCTACAAAATTCCCTTAGTAATTTTTCTTATTTTTGATTTGGGAATTCCATCGATTGAATGTTTTTCTTCACATTTTCAAAGTAGTCTGACTTTGATCCACCAGAAGTCATGAGTTTGAAAAATGCTACAATTTCATATAATTCTTCTTCATAATGGACCCTTGTAATATTTTTTCACTCTAAAGTGCTTATAGTTAATCATCTTCTCCATCTTCTTCGAGCCAATAATCTTTCACGAAGTTTTTAATTTTGAAGCCTTTATGTTGTCTCATGGTGATGCATAGGAGACTATTTATTATCTAGTAATCTTTCTCGTCATCATCCTGAATATATAGGCTCGTGTAGATGTTAAACTTTACTTGCTCCTCACCCATATAAACTATGAATTCATTCTTCTTGAAATATATTTATCTATCTAATGGATAAAAAGTAGTCATAACAAGATTAATAGAGCATATTGATCTTCCTTCATATCAAGCACAAAAAAATTATAGAAAAAATAAATTTGCTAACCTTCACCATCACATCTTCAATAATATATATCAAAATTTTGATTAATCAATCAGCCATTTGAATTGAAAGAAAGGCCGAAGTTTTAGCACCAAGAATCAACCTTTATAGTATGAATAGTGATATTAAATTAATATTCGATCTATGATTATATGCTACTTTCCATAAAGTGTGTTCTTGAATAATATATAGAATCATAAAATATCTTAGATCTTTTAGCTTTCTCGGGAGCTTGCAATCAAAGATGGTGCCATACTTATACTCATCGGGCTTCCCCTTTGTAAAACAATATAGAAAAGAAGGTTAAGTTGAAAATTTAGTTTATCATTTCAATAATCATACTCTAGCACATCCTTTAGTTCATGGGTTTTGGAAATTTTTATTTCATCCTGCTCCACTTTTGCATGTGTTGCAACTAGGGATGTATGTTGGGAAGTGAGTTTTATGGATGCCATGACTTTGAGGAATGCCATGACTTTAGAAAATATCATGGAATTGGGCATCATGACTTAAGAAAAATTTGGGTCTTAATCAGTCTCAACTTCTTCCTCTATTCACCATACTTTTTGGTCTTCACTTCTACTTATTGCTCCTCTAACATTTTGTTACTTCTGAGTATGATGGTTAAGTACTTCTTTGGATTTTCTCGATATTCATTTGTTATTCATTTATGTTCTTCTCCTTCATTAATAGTGCTAATTGTCCAGATCAATTCTCAATAATCTTTATTACTATATTCATATTATTGTATATGTAATTTATTTTTTGATAATCTGTTTGTATAACCAAATATTTCTGTTTTAATATTTTCATGTAAGTCTAGGAAAGAAAATATTAAGAGGCCGGAGATGCAGCATTAGCACAATAACGGAGGTCCCAAAATTTTTGGAGCAGAGCCTGATCCATCCCATGATCCGACCCGCTCCGGTTAAATGAATAGAGAGCATTTTTTTAATTATAAATGTTGTGTAATTTTAATTTTGGGTGGCTATTTTTGGACCTGTGGAACTGTTCATCATCTCTCTATCTTCTCTCTGTGCGATTTATCGTGATTATTCTGTGTGCTGCATAATGTAAGATGATTTTCTGTTGGTTTAATCTATAATGCATAAACATTTTTTGGTGGATGTAGCTAGTCATACTGAGCGACTAGCGAACTAAGTTATTTTCGATGTTTATTTCTCATTTTTTGATTTTGTCATGGATGGTTGCTGGATTGGATATATATATTACTTGTTTTCTGTTGTTTTTGTATCTTAATCTCATTACCGTGGAAATGCAATTTCCCAACACATATGTTCTAGCAAAGAAATAATATTATCTTTTCATGATGAATTTTCTTTTTCCTTTGGGTATTTGTAATTGAAGCTAGAGGTTCCTTACATTTGGTATTCCATTGAATTTTTTTCAAATTTTGTATCAAATTGACTCATGTTCTATTACATATTACCATGACTTCCATACAACATACTTTTATGATTTCTCACATTTGTATGGTAGTGTATGGGAGCATTATTGTTGGGTCTAAAGGTATACTCATTATTCTATAAGACTATGTTTCCTCCACTAGATGAATGGGGTTAAAATTTATAATTTTTTGCAATTGCAAAATAGAAATAATTTTTTTACTTAGTCACTTGCTATTCTGGGCTCCAAATATAGTAAAAATCATATTGATGTTGGCTTCAATCTGTTTAACTCCAAGAAAATTATGACATGACTATTTGATTTTTTTTAAAATCATCCACTATACTAATGTTGTTACATCATAGCTATCAAACTAAACATTATCTCGAATTAATTTGCTTGAATATGTAGCATTTGAATACCAAAGAAATTAGTAATCATAGTTTGCTACCAATAATTACCCAAAGTGTAGTAAGGATTGGGCTATTAAATAGCTTATCCTTGACCACCTTGGTGGTTTCCATTGATGTCAACTTCTTTCATAGTTTTTCTTTTAGTTCTCTATTTAAAAAGTGCTCTTATTTTCTCTCAATTTCTAGGTCCAAAGTTGTTAATCTAATCCTATAATTTCTACGTGATTTCTAGAATATCTACAAAAATATAAAGAAACAAAAAATATAAAAAAAACACAAATACAAATCAATAATTATTATCTAAACAATTAGAAATATAGCTATCATTTATAAGGATAGTTATGTTAATATAAATTGACTAATCAAATTAAATAATCTTTAATAACAATACTAAAACCTTATTGTGGCTTTGTTATTGTGCAAAAAACTTATCATTTATAACATGCTCACAAAAGCTCATTTGATGATTTTCTCTTGCTCAATGAAGTTTCATATATATATAAATCATACAAGTAGTAAAATAAATTTAGGTCTAGATATTGATTAAACATGAATTATGTGGGCAATCTTACCAATAAAAAATGAACAAATTTCGTCCCGAGTTAACTAAATTGACTTGAGTTTTTGGAAAGATACTTAAACTTTGGATTGGCTCACTTTTTTATGTATGATAATATTTTTTTTAGTATTTGGAAAATATTATGTTCATCTTTCGAACAAATGGTAGATGAGTGTGAAATATCCTAGTACCCTTTTGGCATACATGGTAGCTATCATTCTTGGCTATAACTAACAATGATAATCCCTTTATGGCTGTGCATTAATATTTTACCTCTAAATTACATGTCATTCCAACCTCATGTCATTTGCATGCATACTCTTTTTAAGAAATATGTCAACTACTTTTAATGACAACTTTAAGTGTATATTTCTATTCTTAGACCTAAAATGTCTCAAGTATGTGAAATATTGTGGTGCTAAATGTATTTATATTTTTGGTTTCGTAAGAACTATACTCATGATAATTAACATACATCTTCTCATAAATCTTACATATAAAAATTATACAAGAGAAAATGACTCACAATAATATCACCACCATATAAGACACCTCAATTTGGATATATTCTATGATATATCTATCACCATCTTCCATAACCGACACATGACTCCCACACTATGATGAAACCTTTAATTTAAATATTCTACTTAACCCTTACATTACTAAAAGATCGGTTCTTTTACAATATGCACAATAGATTTATCTTACATATGTTTATACTTTTGATTTCATAAGTATCATAATCATGACAATAAAACATACCTCAATCTTAAGCTTTCTCACATAGATTTACCGTATATATTAAGATTAGAAGGTTTGTCACTTCTTCTTATCATATCATATAAGTGTATCTCATGACTTTATTATCACAATCTATCATAAATAGCATGCATAAACCCATGATATTATTAAAATCATAAATTTTAGTTCTAAATAGCATCCTATCCATCAATATCTAAACCATTATTTTATTTTAAAAATAGTGTAGCCACGACTTCAAGAAAATATCATGACCATATATATTATGTTACGCAGTAAAATAATTATGTCAACTTGATGATAGAGTCATGACATACAATAATTATCATGACTAATTTTATAAAGTTATAGCCAAGACATGATGACACAATTACTCAGCAAAAGTGTGGAAGGTGTAAACAAGTCATGACATGTGAAATTTGATGACTCTGAATTTCTTTTCTCTCCTTTAAGTCATCACTCCATCACGTGTATCCATTTTAAATAAAATATTTTGATTTCTCTATTATTCAGCAAATTCTTTCAAAACAAAAATTTAGTAAAATATCTCTAATTAAATCTCAAACACGTACTAACACATCAATAAATATATGTCAAATAACCCAAAAGAGTCATTACTTAGAGTATCGAACATGTAGCAACATGATACATTAATTAAATCAAAATCCATATGCATAACTTCTCTCCAAAAATCATTGGAAATATATGTTATAAAGCTTGTATCAGACTCTCTCTTCAATTGTCTATTTAATTCTCTTAGCAATGCCATTTATTGAGATATTTTGGTTGGCATCTTTTTAAGATTAATGTCATGGGTTACATAATAACTTTCAAATTAACATATATATTTTCTCACATTATCATAATTATTGAAAATCATTTTTGTGTTTGTCTTTTTCTCAACTTTGTAGTGGACATCCTTAAATACATCAAAGACATGGTCTTTCTTTTTTACTACAAATGCATACATATTCTTAGAGTGATCGGCAATGAATGTCACAAATTAAAAAGACTCACTAATTACTATACTTTGTATATAACATACATCAATATGTATATGATCGATGATATTCAATCTCTTTGAAAGGAGAAGAGAGTAAAAAGGTACTCTATAGCTTTTTCCAAGTATATAGTCCATATACTCATCAGAAGAGTTTCCATGATCAAATAGTAGAATATTTCTTCTAGCTAGTAACTAAAAGTCATTCTCACTAATATGATCAAATATCTCATGTCATAGACTAATGTCACTCTTTTGATAAACAAGATAATGAGTTCATTGGGGCACTCCTCCATCCAAGCATCATGCATGCCTTTGTTGTCAAAAAAAAAAAAGAAATTCCCCTTTTCCTATTTTTTTTATTTTTTTTTTGAAATTTCAACATTTGAAATTATTTCACGCAATTGGACTATCATGCTCCTTATATGTAAATGTAAACAAACATAAAATAAAAATTTGTAATAACTATTTAAAATTACAACAAGAAAAATCAAAATACAATCCAAATTAAAGCCCAATCTATTTGATTCAAGCAACCCACCAAAACCTTCTTTCTTATTAGTCAATTTCACAATGGTACTAAAAAAAATTTTACAGGATAGAAATGAATGCTCCTAGAAACTTCAAAATGGTGCACTCCAACTTGTAATAATAGATAATAACTCCTTTGATAATCTTTAAGTAGAAGTGATAAATGAGTTGTTTGGCTCAGGCCCAACCCAAGACCCAACCTAGTTTCATTGGCTGAGACACGATGAGATTTACTAGGACTCGTGCCAGACATCCTTGCATGTTAGCCCACAACACATCTTGTGCAATATTGTAGTTGTACCTAGATATCATGCTAATGTGCTGAATTTTGTTGGGAACAACATGCCCAACAAAATGACCCAAGCAGGGCAAATGGGTATAGTTACTATTCAGCACATGTAAGTCATGTGCCTCAAAATTAGAATTCCTAAATTTGTGATACGTGCACCTCACACAGCTCTAATTTTAATAAAATTTGAAATGGGATTGGGTTCAGACCATTGCCAAAATGGTTTAGTTAAATAAATTAAAAAAAAGATTTTTTTTTTGAAAACATTCACAACGTCCATTGAGCCTTGTGCCTTGTCATGTGCATGTATTCATGCGACATGTAGAATTTTTTTTTTTTTGATAATTCATGTGGATTGTGTCAAACTATTGGATATTAAGTCTGATAGTATTAGATTGAAAAAAAATGGATAGAAATATTCTATCTAGTTAAAAATAAAAAAAAAATATTATGCAATAGAATGACAATAGAGTGAGAGATATAGGAGAAACAAGAAAGATATTTCTTATTCCTTCAAGTATATCCTGACTCATACATATACTCCCTATTTATAGGGTTTAATACATAAATACATTAATGTATATATTAATATGTCAATGAATATATATATCAATACACAAAAAATATGCTAATGAATACATATTAATCAATGCCAATTAATACATATTAATCTATGAATAATAAGAGTAACAAGAATATCAATAATCAAGAAATTAATGGAGAGTTTATGAACATCCATAATATTGTTCATAATATTTTCCCTTGGATATCCATGATAATGCCTCATTAAAAATCTTACCAATAAAACTCAATGGGACAAAACCATGGTGAAGAAAAAAAAGTACAGTATAAAACATCACTTTAAATCTCTGAGCCTGCGCATTCAAATACTGTGAACTAGCATTTTGGATGTTACTCATCTCCGAGCGGGATTGCACACTTGCAGACCTTGGTGAATAAATCTGCTAGATTATTAATTGAACGAATTGATTGAAAATCAATAACACCCTTTTTTTTGTAGATCATGAGTAAAAGAGAATTTGTTCTATCCCTTTTAATGTACCCATTTTTTTAATTGAACAATGCATATATCATTATCTTCATACAAGGTCGTCAGGACCTCCTTGCTAAAATACAAACCACATGATCCTCGAATATGATGTATTGTAGATTTTAACCAAAAATATTCCCGACATACTTCATGAATTGCTAAGATCTCTACGTAATTAGAAGATGTGGTGGTAATTGATTGTTTCATAGAATGTCATGAAAAGGCTATATCACCACATGTGAACAAAAAGCCCATTTGTGATCAAGCATTATGAGGCTCAAACATATATCCTGCATAACTAATTAATTCTAATTTGGGTACATTGGGATAACATAGGTCCATATCCATCATATATCGAATATATCTCACTATATGTTTAACTCTATTCCAATGTCTTCTTGTTGGACAAGAACTATATCTTGCTAACAAATTTACAGAAAATAATATATCTGGTCGTGTATGACTTGCAAGATACATTAGTGCTTCAATAGCACTATGTTATGGTGCTAAAGGACCAAGAAGCTCTTCATCATCAATCTGAGGTGAGAAATGATCTTTATTCACATCTAATGACCTTACAACCATTGGAGTGCTTAATGGATAGATATTATCCATATAGAATCATTTCAACACCTTTGATATATATGCTAATTGATGAACAAAAATTCCATTCTATAAGTGTTCAATCTGCAAACCAAGGCTGAGTTTTATTTTCTGAGATTTTTCATCTCAAATTCATTTTTTAAGTTGCTTACTACTTCTGAAAGCTCATTCGTAGTTCTAATAATATTCAGGTCATCAACATAAATTATAATTATAATGAACTCGGATCTAGATATCTTAATAAATACACATGGGCAAAGATGATCATTCTTATATCATTTTAGCAAAAAATATTCAATAAGACGATTATACCACATGCAATTTGATTATTTCAACCCATATAAAGATCTGCATACTTTTATCGAGTAAAGTTCTCGAGGACCTGAATTATGTGTTATTGGTAATTTTAATCCTTATAGGATTTTCATGTAAATGTCACTGTCAAGTTGTCCATATAAATAAGACATAACTACATCCATTAAACACATACAAAGTTTTTCATGTATTACTAGGCTATTTATATATCGATAAGTAGTTGCATCCACTTTAGGGGAATACGTCTCTTCATAATCAATGCCAAGTCTTTGAGAGAATTATTGTACAACTAATCACGACATATATTTGACAACATTATTTGTCGCATCTTATTTTCACACAAATATCCATTTGTATCCAACAAGTTTGACACCATCGGGTGTACTAACAATAGGACCAAAAACTTTGTGTTTTGAAAGAAAATTCAATTTTATTTCAATTGTATCTTTCCATTTTGGCTAATCATCTATCTCTCTATATTACTCAACAAACTTTGGCTCAATGTCCTTATTGTTATTAACAATGTTGAGTAACACATTATAGGCAAATATTTCATCGATGCCCATTTTATTCTGATTCCACCTTTGGCCAGTTGTGACATAGTTTATCGAAATCTCTTGATTGTCACGAGTTTCATTTACCTGAATTTCTTTTGGAATTTTAATTATAGACTCTTTAAAAGCCATCAATTCATCAACTTGATCATTTGATCCTTTTCATTTCTAAAGATTTTTATATTTGGAACCAACTAGTCAACCATGTTTTACCGATGCTTTAAGTTAATTAGCAATAGATTATCCTATAAAGACATCAAATCTAACTAGAGCATTAGCAGCTAGTATGTAAGATGTAGTTACTCTCTTTGGATTAGTAAATGAATCTAGCAATTGATTTAATAAATTTTGCAAATGAATACTCTTTTGAACTTCCAATTCACATTCTTTTGTGCGAATGTCAAGATGAAACAAAGACAACTGATTCCAACTAATAGTTTTTTCTAACTGTTTATTTTTTTCTTTAAAGTTGGAAAATCTGATTCATCAAAATGACAATCAACAAAATGAATAATAAATAAATCTTCAATTGATGGATTTAAATATTTGATTATCAATAAAGATTCATATCTAACATATATTCTCAATCTTCTTTGGAGACACATCTTAGTGTATTGTGGTAAAATAATCGGAACATATACTGCACACTCGAAAATCTTTAGTTGGGAAATATTTGGTTCTCGACCAAAAACCAATTATAAAGGAAAAAACTAATGATAATTTGTTGGTCTAATATGAATATGTGCTGTTGTGTGCAAAATAGTATGGCCCTAAGCAAAAGTTGGGAGCTTCATCCTCATTAATAATGGCCTTACAATCAATTAAAGATGTTTAATAAATGATTCTGCAAGATCATTTTGTGTATGAATATATGCTACAGGATATTCAATAGTTATTCCAATTAGAGATGTCAAATAAGATGTGCCGGGCCGGATTGGCCCATTTTTAGCTGGTCCGATCAAGCTTTCATGGCGAAATAGGCATGATACGGTTATTATACCATGGCGTGCCTGGCCCGGCACGGTTTCGTGGAGGTCAGCCCGGCATGGGCCAGTGGCACGAATTCGTCAGGTTCGGCTCGGTCGGGCAGAACCTCTAATTTAAAAAAAATTAGGTTTTGACGTGCGTCATTATGCTGCCTTGCCGTGGAACCGCACGCTGCCATGCTGCCATGCAGCCGAACCCCTAATTTAAAAAAAATTAGGGTTTCAGCGCACACCATCGTGCCGCCGCACCGCCGAAACTTTAATTCTAAAAAAATTAGGGTTTTTCATCTTGTGCCAAGGTATCGTGCCAATGGGCCATGGTACCATGCCGAACCTGGCCCGGCACGAGGCTCGGTTAGCCTCGACACGACACTACATGGTTGGTGCCGTGGATAGGCAAGGCACGAGCACAAGCACGGGAAATTCCCGTGCCGTGCCGGCCCAGGCACAAACGAATCATGCCGTGCCTCGTACCGGGCCGGGTCGGCATGGCCCGGTTGACAGCTCTAATTCCAATAGATATACAATAATCATTAAAAGCTGTGAAAGTAAATTCTCCAGCATTATCAAGACGAATTGACTTAATCGGATAATCTGGAAAATGAGCCCGTAACCGAATTATTTGAGCAAGTAATATAGCAAATAATTAGTTATGTATTGATAACAAACAGACATGCGACTATCTCATTGATGCATCAACCAGAATAAAAAAATATCAAAATGGTCTATATGGTGGATCAATAGGCCCATATATATCACCTTATATACGTTGCAAAAATACAATGAGTTTTGTCATTATTTTTATTAGTGATGGCTTTATAATTAACTTCTATTGAGAATAAACAGCACATGAAAATTAATAGGACAGAAAAATCTTTTGATTTTCAGTGAATACCCACTTGAAGTTTTAAAGATTCTCCGCATCATTATAGATCCAATATATCCCAACCGGTCATTCTAAACAATAAAATGATTTTCATAAGTAAACTTTTGGTTTACTATGATATATGCCTTAATTGTGCTTATGTTTGTGTAGTACAAAATAGAGGAAAAAAAGAATAATTTTTCCAATATATTTTTCTTTCTCGAGACAATGTTGGTAATATATAAATATTTAGTGTTGTCTTTATTCGTAGTTTTAATATGATATCCATTTCGTCGAATATCTTAAAACTCAATAAATTTCTTTAAAACTTTGTAGAATATAATGTATTAACAATATGAATTTTTGTTCCTCCAAATAACAATATATTAGCTCTTCCAGAGCCCTCAATTAATTTTGCACTACCCGATATCGTATTTACATCTGATCCTTGCATTATTAAAAAAGAAAAGAATTTTTTTATCCTTAAGTATAGTATGCCTTGATGCACTATCTGTGAGACACATATCATTGTTACCAATTAAGGATCCCATCATATGAGTTTCCATATTCTTCAATATATCTCTTTAAAATCCAACAGAGCTTCGTGCTGATAACGGATTATGAAATAGAAGGACAAGAGAGCAAGATATATAGGAGAAACATGGGAGAGGTTTCTTATTATTTCAAGTATATTGTGACTCATACAAAGACTACTTATATATAAAGTTTAATACATATATACATATTAAATATACCACTGAATACATATTAATCCATGCCAATTAATACACATTAATCAATGAATAATAAGAGTCACAAGAATATTAATAGGCAAATGATTATTAGAGAGTTTATGAATATCCATAATATTGTTTATAATTATTATCAAACTGAAGATCTCGTATTATAGAGCAACCTTAGTCCTTGAACTATTCTATATCCACTCTAGAATAATCCATTATGATCAAAAAAAAAATTAATTGATCTTTTATTTTTTTTCCTCTACATCTGTCTCTCTCTCCACCTTTAAGTATATTTTTATTTTTTTCCCGTTATCCTATTTTTTGGATTCCCATCATTTTTTAATTATTATTTTATTAAAATTATAAATAAAAAAACTTATAATTATTTTTTTAATGTTTGACACTTGACCCGCCCATGCACAACCACATGCTAACGTTGTGGCGTGGTCTTTATGCTCCCATTTTTTTTCATAATTATTCTAATAATTAAAAAAAATAAATAAATTATGACTTCCTCAGAATTTAACGAAATTTATTACCGAAGCTATATTTTCCAAGGCGAATTCAATAACGAAATCCAATTTTTCATCAGGGTTCTAAAATTTTTAGTTTATTTTTATATTGAAAATTACTATTTTGCCTATTTTTTCTAGAAAAAAAAATCATATTATTATTTATTCTTTTTTTTTTTCTCTAAAATTTCACAATAGACATATCTACTATTGTATAAAAATGTGTACAATAATAGATATGTTATTGTAGATACAATAATAGACACACACACACACACATATATTATTATACAAGTATAAACATATATATTATTGTGCGCGCACACACACACACACATATACCAAGAGGTATTTATTTGTTTGTTTATTTTAATTTTTTATTAATTTTCATGACAATGTAACTAATGAAACAACCCAGCCCAATTCGAGCACATCTAAAATTTAATAATTTCAATTCATGCTGAAAATTCTATTTGAAATTTGAGATTGATTATTTTATGAGATAATTTATATTGCATATGGGTTGGGCTCTTGCTAACTCATCCCAATCCAACGCGTCCATGTTAGATCCTATGAATTATATAGAAATCTAAATTTCAATAACTTAAATATTTTATATTTGTCGTATTATATTATATATTTTAGTGCTATCTTATTATATTATCTTTCATTTATAATTTTCAATAACCCATTTTTTTATAAATTAATAATTGCAATTCTTTTTTGATTTTAAATCGTTAATTTTTAATTTTTATTATATTTTTTCGGTAATCGTGTCTATGGACAGTGCTCCAATCTAACTGAGTAGTGCCCAACTAAAGCTTGTTTATATATAGAAACCACGATTATTTTTTAAAAAATAATCTATATTTTTAATGTAAGGTATTTGGGATTGAGTTCTTCCATGTTTCCCCAATCATGCTGTATTTTTTCATGAGTTTGTTGCTAAGTTATTTTATATTAAGCTACGTTAAATCTAAGCTTCAAGTTTGATAACTGTGTTTGCTTTACTTATTATTTTATAATCCACACATCATGGTTACCGATAGTGCTGCACATCTATTTTTTACCATACCCTAATCCCCATATTTCAATCCCGATTTTACTAATTATAGTTTCTACAAGGTATGCTAATGCAAGACATATAAGCTATGATTACCAAAGCTATAAATGGCCTATTCTATGTTAAATCTACTTTAAAATCAATATTAATCCATGCCTACCTAACCTATAATATCATATCTATTCTAAATGAAATATTTTAAAAGTACTGTTCTGTTTGATAAAACTCTTGATGGATTTAGATGATTGCAAGTATGGCCAAATATATTAGTGGGCGATCATGTTCTAATGATTCATCTTCTGGATTAACTGATTCATTTGAGCTAAGTCACAACATGAAGACACTTGATTGGATAGACATTGCTAAAAGAAGTGCCCTCAGTTTTAGATATTATCAAAAACCATTTAGACTTTTAAAAAGCCAGATGGGATATATTTGTATTGCAAGAATTAATATGAATCTTAATTTTTTAACAATGTTATATAAGTAACCTTGTATAAATATGACTCTTATGTTTTCATTTCTTAACATTCGTTCAATAGAACTAGACATTAGGTAATGATGAGAATCATCTTTATATTAAAAATACTACAAATGTATTACTTATTTTTTTAAGAAATTATTTTTATATGCCTTGAATAAAAAAAACTTTCCACTTTGTTTAAAGATGAAATTCTTTTTATTTAATGATTTTTTTTTTCATTATTTACTCAAGTTTATTTATGACACATTAAAAAATAATTTCTATACTAAGGTCTATTACTCAACTATAATGGCATGGGTTAAATTATACCAACACTTTTAACATATAAAAGAATATATTATTTTTTGTATATAGACTTATTTTTAGCACTTGAGAAGCCTAAGTCATTAGTATAAATTAGATTTTGAAGCTCATTAAAAAAAATACCTTTGAATTCAATGGTGGAAATATTTCCAACATGCAAACATACATATAAGAAAAAATGACCAAGAAACCTTTTGTGATTAAGATCTATACCGCCAAAAAAGTACCCATGACTTTATAAGTAAGATATTTTTGAGTAGGTAATGATATTTATTAATATTTAATCAAAATGAATATATTTATTTGATACATCATAAATTTTTAAGTAGATAATCGAAATGAAAAAATATCAAAATAAATATTGAAACATACTATAATTTAATTGTTGTAGAAAAGATATTATAATATATTTTGGTTCAAGAGGGTCCCACTTCTAAGAGCCAAAGGAAATAAATATTGTAACCGACCAAATCTTAAGAAGATCTTTGTTACTTTTAACAGTGCTCTACAAACTGCACATTCACATGTGTTATTGTATAATTGCAGTTTTAAATATCGAGCTGTCTAAAAATCAAGTTGCATTGACGGATTCATATTTAAGTGGAACACAGACACCAAGATTTGTATGTGGATATTAATTTTAATAAGAGTTAGTATATTTGTTTAATTGATTTTATTTACTTTATTTTCGTTGGAAAAAAACCAGAAAATTATTAAAAAAACGATTTAATTTATATGTCTAATAATGGAAAATATTTATTTATAACTCTACGATATATATATGTATCTATGTATGGTATGTATTTAGTGACTAGTTTACATGAACGAAATAATGGGCATTACTATTAATACTAAAAAAATAGCCTTCAAAATCAAAGAAAGATTTGTATTTATCAAACAAAATAAATTATTAACAAACATGAAAGATTAAGTAGTAAGCAGAAGCTGCAAACAAAAAAAATTAATTAAAAAAAAAGAAGAAGAGGGGAGTATCTATTTGGATATATTATCAAAATAAAATTTTAGATGCACGTGTGTTTTGACTTTTTGAAAGTTCATAATAATTTGGAAACCACATAAATTTATTGGAGCACGAAAAATAATTGATATTTGTAAAATGAAAATTCAAAACATTAAAAATTACAAATATAATAAAATAATAAAGTAACACTGTAGTACCGGTGCCAAAGGACAAAATAATTTAAACTTTTTAAACAATTAACAATTCTAACCAATATAAAAATAAATGAAAATATTACTAATAAATATAACAAATCAAATTTATAGGGAGATTTGTATTTTGATACACTAAAGTCTAAACCCAAAAATCCAAAATAATAACAATAAAAATATTCTTGTTTAGAAAAATTATAAAAAGTGTACCAAAATATATTATTTGGCATACTTCAATTATTTAAAAAGTAAAAAATATAAATAAAAAATTTATTAAATATCGACCAAGGGTTAGGATTCGAACCCTACATAAAAAATAATATTAAAATTCAAAATAAATTATTTTGCCAACTGACTACAACAAATAATTTAATTATCTATTGAAATTATATAAATGTGTGTGTGTGTGATTTTTTTTTTAAAATATGTGTATATATTTATATATGTTTATGCTTATTTATTTATGTATATTTATGTTTATAAATTAATTATTATTTTTGTTTAAATATAAAAAAAATACATAGAATACATCTATATATATAAATATATAAATAATTTCAATGGATAATCAAATTAATTATTAATACATACAGCATGTTGGTAAAACGACCCGTTTTGACATTGTTGTTTCGAGTTTGAATCCCAACTTGGGCACGTACATTTAATAAAATTTTCATTAATTTTATTTTTTTTAAGCTGCTGACATGTTTTTGTGGTGTAAATATATTTTGAATAATCAACAATCAACGATTACACGCCAATTAAAGATAAATATAATTGGCACTTTTAGACATGATGATTATTAATCTAAAATTTTTATTCCCCACCATAAACATTTAACATATTTATCTTGCCAAGTTGAACTATATGTGGGTATTTGATACATTCTTGCCAATCGAACTAGAGTGCCCAAACCCAACTTATATAAGGTGTTGTGCAAGTCTCCCCTTCTATAGGCTTTTTAGTGAAAAGAAACCCTTAGGCAGATGAAGGATTATGACATAAACATGATAAATAAAAGAAATCGTTGATATTGCCCACATCAAACTTAATTGTTCATAATTTCTCTGTGGCTAAACTCCAAGACAAAATGGAGAATGATTTATGATATAATTATGATAAAAAAAAGGAGTGCCAATCATCGTTATCAGACTAAATTTTTAATATCATTGGGAATTATTGATGATGGCTTTGAAGAGCATATTTAAGATTCGACTGGTCTCAATGCTTTACCTCCCATCATTGAACACCACATTATTGAGGATATTTCCAGCCTTCAAGCTCTTGTTGGCTAGCAATCACTATTCTTTGTAGTTGTTGGGCTAATGTGTATCTCAAAGTTTCCATGTCTTAAATGAGTTTGGTAGCCCCACAACTTTATCAAACCATCACTTGTAGAAAGTTTGAGGTTATTAGTTGAACCTATTGCATCTTAACGAGTCAATATTGGCAATTAAGACCATCTCATATGTACTCATTGTTGTTCATAAGTTGCTTTATCATTACAAAAACATATTTTTTTGTTGATTTTTTGTGTTGATTGAAGGACATAATGTTGTTCTTGGCATTCAAAGGCTCCAAAATTTTGGCTAAATATCCCATTATCATACTGCTCAGACTATGAAATATGTTTGGCATGGAAAAATTATTTTGCTCTGGGAGATTTGTATTTGACCCCATGAATGATCAATATTCATCAATTTCATATCCTCTTTAAGCAAGAGGTTGTTCATAGCCTATTTGAAATACATATGCTACCATATTAATTGAATTCAGCTACATCTCAAGTTGATTCTCTTTTTTTTTTAATAAAGGAGTATTTTATTAAAATTAACACTCTCTTGTGCCGGAGAAATACCATTTTTACAACCTACTTACTTGCTACCCGAAGCCCTATACACCCTTCTAACCACCTATATACCTCTATCAACTAGTCATGTATACTACTTGTTATTATGACTCATATAATTGTTAATTTTATAGATTAATTAACCATGTATACTGCTTGATATTTGAGTATGCTGTATATTTAATATTTAGCTTTTGAGTGTGTCCTTAGCTTTCCTTTCTCTCTCCCACGAACCTCTTTTGCTGCCTTCCTTAAGCTTTCCTTCCTCTCTCCTCTTAGCTTCTTTTACTACATTTCCTTAGCCTCTTTTGTCCCTCCTTATTGCCTATTTAACAGCTTCTATTCTGTATACCAAATAAAAGCATCATATCCGCACAACTAAAATACCATTTCCCTGCTATTCCAATTCCATCTTTCCAGCCTTGTATATGCGTTGGCTTCCTCCATCTTTTTGTTAAGAGCTGGTTCTTCAGTACCCACCTCTTGCTTTGCCATACTGCTATACTTAGACTCCATACAGACAGACATAAGTAACACAGATCCTGCCAGCACTATGCTGCTAATACACCATTATAACACAAACTCCATTATAAAATTACAGACGTTGTAAATAGAAACCCTAAACATTACAAAAAAAACTTAAGGTGTGTAAAAATAAAACATCTTCTGTCTTTGATATATCCATGATGTTTTTTCTTTGAACTCTTTGATTACCTGCAAAAAATAAAACTCCTACATTTCTATAATTACACTACTCATTTTCACTGCCCCTTCCCATTACGTGATTAATAAGTCTCACTTTTTTTGTGGCCATGACTTCATTTCAATGCTATGCACTTTTAATAGAATCTGACCATCTTAAGGTAGTCCCTGCCTTCTATAAGAATTGGCATTCCTTTAGATCACCTCTCAGAACCGGAGTGAAATTATGAGAATGGCTGTTACTTTCATTTAATTAGTAGCAAAAATATATATATTAAACTATCAAAACCTTCTGATCCTAAAAATGCAAAATTCAAATCGCCAAAAATTTATTTTTTAATTTTTTAAATATAAGGGAATTCCTTACTGTACAGATTTATAATACCTCTATATTTTTCTGATATACTCCATTATAATCCTGATGTCCTTTGATTTTTCCTTCATTGGAAAGTCTATCCGCTAATGCTTTAGTCTCTCTATAAATATGTTTTATAGTAAAATCTAATGTATTTATTTCTTTCAATATTTCTTCTATTTCATTCTCGTATTTCCACATTATAACCTTTTTATTAATTAAATTTCCACAGTTATCGAATCTATTTGAATATCTATCTTTTTTATGTCTTTCTCTATACATATTCTTATCCCCTCTCTTAATGCTAGAATCTCTGCATGTAATGCCAATGATGCTTGAAACTTCCTTGTGAAAGCTAAAATTAGCTTTTCTTCGGGGTTTCTTAAGGCCCCACCTCCTCCTGCTGCTCCCATATCTCTATTAAAGTTACCATCTGTGTTCAAAGTCATTCTTTCTTTCGATGGTTTTTCTCATTTTATTCTTATTGTTTTAAATCTTTTTTGTTGTTGTACTTTTAGATTCTAAAATCTTAGCATTTCTTTATCTACCTTCATCCCATGCATGGTTAGCGGGCTTGATTCTGAAATTCTACTCGTTTCCTCCTTAATATCTCTCCAAATAGTCTCTGCTAACATATTATGCCATTCAAATCTACTTTTATTTCTGGCCTTCCAGATGGACCAAATAGTTATTAGAGTAATGTTATTTTTCATCCATTTTTGCGCAGGGTTGGGGCTTTCAACTTAATCAATTTTTGAAGTCTACATTTTAAAGAGAGATGTTTGTATTTTATGTGCATTTCTACTCCTAATCTATTCTATATTATTGATGCTACTTTTCCATTTGAGAAGAGATGATCCAAGGTTTCCATCTCATTTGTGCAACAATTACATCTAGATGCTAGCTGAATCTCCTCCTTTAAATTATTATCAATTGGTATGATATTTAATAAAACTTTCCACATATAGGTTTTAATTTTTTGTGGATTATCATTGTTCCAGACCAATTTAAATAGTATTTGTTCATCTTGTTTCTTTCTTATTACATTTTTAGTCGTTTTAATAGAAAATATTTCTTTGCTTGAGCATTTGTGCCCAAACCTATGTATTTTTCCTTTTGTTTCTTACATTATTAATATCATCATTTATACACTATTTTGCCCGCATAAATTCAGTCCATAAGCTATTATTTCCTTTTAACATCCACCATCTTTTACTTGCCCATGCTTTGGCTAAATCTTTAAGGTTGACAAAGCCTAAACCAGCTTCTTGGATAAGAAAGCATAAGTCCCTCCATTTTTTTCAATGTAATTTATATTTACCCTCTTATTTACCCCACACAATATTAATGAATTCTTTTTTCTATCTTTTTAATAAACTTATCAGGGTGTTGAATAAGCATAATGTTATGCATTAATGAATTTTCTAAAACATATTTTATTAATGTTATTCTCCCTCCCATACTTAAATATTCCTCCTTCCATCTCAATATCTTCTTTTTTAGCTTATTTATTGAAAATTCAAAATATTCAATCTTAAACTTACCTTAATAAACTGGACAACCCATGTAGATAATTTCTTTTTTTTTATAAGAGAAACCTATTATATTTTAAATTTTATGAATCAATATAGTGGGGGCCTTAAAGGATAACATATATTGACATTTCCTCTTGTTTAATTTCTGACATGTTTCTTCTTCCATGCATTTTAATAAAGCCATCAGATTGTGTAACGATCTACCATCTTCGTTAGTGAAGATCATTACATCATCCGCGTATGCTAAACAACTTACCAATGGAGTATTTTTTTTGGCTGTCTGAATGTTATCATTCTGCCTTTTTCCATTTTATTTTTAAGATTTACTAATAATAATTCCAGATAAATATTAAACAATGATGGAGAGAGTGGGTCTCCTTGTCTGAGGCCTCTAACCAGTTTCAATTCTTCTCATAGTTTTCCATTTTATTATAACTCTCACCCATATATTCGATATACATCTATATATTAAATTTATCCAGTTTTAGAGAAGCTAATTTTACGCATAGTAAAACAGAGGATGTCCCATTCCACCCTATCAAATGCCTTAGATAAGTCCAGTTTAATAATTACATTATTTCTTCTTGTTTTGGTTCCTATTTCTCTGCTCATTTCTTTAGCCAAGCATATATTTTTCATTATCAATCTATTCTGCATAAAACTTGTTTGTTCTTTTGAAATAATTTTAGGCAGAAAGTTAGCCAATCTATTTTGAAGCATTTTAACTAATATTTTATAAATAAAATTGCATAGGCTGATTGGTCTAAAATCCTTCCTTTTTTGTGGATTTTCCATTTTTGGATCGAGGACTATGTGAAAGCTTCCCCATTTCTTTCCTAATTCAGCCCCACAAAACATACTGATTAATGCTTTTACTACGACTTCTTTTATTATATACCAGCATTCCTGAAAAAAATAATTATTTCATCCATCAGGGTCAGCTGCACTGTCCATGTTCATACTAAATACAACTATTCTAATTTCTTCTTCTTCAGGAAATTTAGTTAACATATAATTATCTTTTGAATTAATTTTATTTTCTATATTTTGTATAAGTGTATTTCCTTTTATCTCACTTTTACCGCATAATTGATTTTCAAAAAACTTCGATAAGTAGTTTTGTAACTCTATTTATTTATCCACCCATGCTTCTTCATCATTTTTTATACTCTTAATTCTATGTTTTTGATATTTGAATTTAGTTATTCTTTGAAAAAAGTTTATGATTTTATCACCTTATTTAAGCCATTTTATTTTGGCTTTTTGTTTCCAAGATACTTCTTCCATTATAAGTTTTAATTTTAGCTCAACTTGTGCTTTATTTAGAGCACTTCTTGTATTTGCATTTTGTTCAATTTCATATTCTAGCTCTTTTTTTTGTAATTAAATCCTCTGCCTCATTTAAATTTTTATTTATATTTCCAAATTTCTCCTTATTCCATTTTTTAGTACATCTTTTAATCTTTTGAAATTATTATTTAGGATTTGAATAAGGTTTCCTAAAACCTTTATTTTCCATGATTCCTTCACAATATCAAGAAAGCGATGATGTAAGCACCAAACATTCTGAAATCTAAAAAAAACCCCTATTGGGTGCTATCTTTTTAATTGAAATTAAAATTGGAATGTTATTAGAACAGGTCCTATTTAGATGCTTCATCTCCGTAGAACCAAATTTTTCTAGCTATTTAAAATTATATAGAATTCTATCCAATCTTGCCCATATAATGCTCTTATTTTTTCCGGTTATTGCACCATGTAAACTGTGAGCCTAAAAAATTTGCCTCTATTAAATTAGTTTTATTTATAGTATCATTAAAGTGAGAAGTAGCTCTCTTGTTAGGAGATCTTCCTCCCTTTTTTTCTTTAAAAATTTTTATTGCATTAAAATCTCCGCCTATAATCCATTGTTTATTTATCATAGCAATTCTCTCCGTTTCCTCCCATAATTCTTTTTTATATTCTCTTTTGTTTTTAGCATAAACTACTGTTATTATTTCATTTTCCTCTTGACTTAAATAGAAGTTTACAAATTGTTCAGTTTGTTTTAAGATTTTTATATTTAAAATATTTTTCCATAATATCCAGATTTTACTATTATTATTAACATACCCATTTTTAAAACCCAATAGCTTTTTATATTCTTCTAGCTGATCTCCATCCACCAAAGGTTCCGCTAACATTATGAGATTGATTTTATAAATATGTATCAATTTCTTTATTCTATTTCTTGAGGAGAGGTTTGCAACTCTTCTAATATTCTAGTAAATGTAACTAATCATTGTTTGCTGACTTTGTTTGCGCTCTAGTGATGTATTTAGTTTCATATGTTTTATTTAGATATTTTTTTTTTCTGTTTCTAAGTTTTTTAACGAGATTAAATCACCACCTTTCTTCCCTTTCCATTCCCTTTCCAATTGAATTGCCATAATTTTTAATTCTTCCATTGCCCATTCTTTATTTCCCATTTTCTGTTTAAATTTTTCAAAGTTTATACCATCTTTAGTGAGCCTCATATTATGCTCAATTTCTTCCCCATTCATGTAAAGAGATAAAGAATTTCATACATCTATTTCTTCCTCCGAAAAATCTTCTATAGGTACTGCCCATTCCTTGTTTTTCTGTAGCTTAATTTTCATTTGTGTTTTTGTTCTCCTATTCAATTCTGTAATTTTTTTAATCATTTCTCTCCTCTTAGTTTTCTCTCTGATCTGATTTACTCTATCTTCTTCCTCATTGATATTCTTATTTTCAATTAATTGCATTTCTTCTACTTCATTATTCTATACTTTTGGTTGTACAAATTGTAACTTTAGAGGTTTTTTTTGATATTTCACTATCTCTCTTCTTCTTCCAGCCTCCATCTTTCTTTCCTCCATCCTCTGCCTATCTTCTGCTCTTCTTTTATTCACTATACAACTCTCAATATCATGTCCCATTTTCTTATAGCATGAACAATATGCTGGAGGATTTTCAGGAATAACTTGCTGCCAGAAGCCTCCACCATGAAGGAGTCTTAACCATATGCGATTTGGGAGTGGCTTCTACAAGTCCACTTCTACATAGACTCGAGCTACATTTGGTCTTGAAAGTGTAGCAGTGGCGTCATCAAAAAGAAGAGTAGAACCCGGTGTGCAGGCAATATGATATAGAGCATATTTATCAAAAAAATATATCGGGAGCATGGGAAACAGAAATCATACCGGAGCCATAAAAGCTTCTTCCTTCGTAGTAAAATTAGGCGTCCATTTGAATATTCTCATAGGATAACCCATGATATACCAAGCACTTTTCAACCATAAACGATGATAGTCCTCTTCACACTATAGTTGCAACAGAACGTGTTTATCATCAATAAGCCCAATTTTTATCATTGTTTTCAACTTCAATGAATCGAAGAATGCACAAACATCATCAATGCGTGGTCAGCCATGCGAAAATTTACCCACCAGAGTATGTTTATGAGGCTTAGTGAGCTTCTGAATATCATCGGCCAAAAATAGTATCGAGGGTTCCTCGATATTTTTTGCGTGAAACTTCGTAGAAGATGATACATAAGGTGTGGTTTTTTTAATGAATGAGGAAAACGATTTCTTATTATCTAAGTAATCAATTTCCTTTAAATTGAACTTAAAAATAGGTTCTTCCCCAGAATTTGTAGTTTCTCCATCTAGAAGTTGAGAGCATTTTCAAAATCTCGATAAAGTTGATTGTCTAAACTCTAAATGAGTTGGACATTAATATTACCTTACTCATGGATATGCGAAGTTTGTTGGAATAGTATGCAATTTTTTTTTTACCAATGAGCCTTTTTCCCCATCGAGTAGTAGACCATTAAATTTACATGTTATATCATACAAAGCCAATAAATGTTTGACCATAGTGATATCCACGTTTTCAAAAAATTGAAATGAAAAAGGTGATAACCAATATGTAGAACAAGACATTATTTTCCCAAGTCAATGACTATTTTCTTCTTCAAGTCTTTTGGTTAAGAAGAATGATGGTAAATCTCATTTTGGTGTTGGTTATCATGCTTTAAACGCCATAAATATTAAGAATAAGTTTCAAATTCTCACTGTTGATGAACTTGAGGATACATTTGGTAATTGGTAATGCCTTTGTATTTTATTAAATTGAGCTTGGGGGCTGTTTAACACACTATAATAAAATGTTTATTTAGCTAGTGAATTTTAGCTAAGGATCAATTCCTAGCTAAATTGCGAGGGATTAACTAGGGAATAGTAAGGGATTTATATTTTTTTATTGAAATAAAAATTTGCAACGGATTAGCGAGGAATTAGCGACGTAATATTTTCGTAAATTCGCTCTAGAAAAGCGTGGGAATTTAGCGAGGAATTAGCGACGTAATATTTTCGTAAATTCCACTCTAGAAAAGCGTGGGAATTTAGCGACGGATTTAGCAATAAAATTTTACTAGCTAATAAAATCCAAAATTTATCGACAGATTTAGTGACGGATTTAGCGACAAAATTTCCTAACTAATTACATCCTAAACATAGTGACAGATTTTAGTAATGAAATTTTTCTAGCTAATTACATCTCGAAATATTACGACTGATTTAGTGACGAAATTTCCCTAGCTAATTACATACTGAAAATAGTGACTTATTTTAGCGATAGAATTTCCCTAGCCAATTACTTCCTGAATATAGCGACAAATTTTAGTGATGGATCTTCTCTAGCTAATTAAATCCTGAACATATCGATGAAATTTCTCTAGACAATATTTAATTATTTAATTTTTTATAATTTATTATTAGTTTTAATATTTTATTTAATTTTGTTTTTTAAATATATGTTAATGGTCTATAGATAAGTAATCTTTGAAAAATACATTCTCCTTATAAAATCAAAAAAAAAAAAGATATTATAAATAAATAATTTAAAAAATAAAAAAATGATATTATAAAAAATACAAACAAAATTATATTAATAAGGACTAAAATAATTATTTTAATATGTATTAATTTTTTAAAAAATTTTACAAAAAACTTTTCTAAAATTTTTAATTAAGAAACTTAAAAATTTGTATTAAAGTAACATTAAATATTAAATTCAATAAGTATAATAATTTTTTTTGATATTTTAAAAATTAAATTAACATACATTAAAAGTTCTACTAATATAAATATAAATTAATTCATTGTATTATAAAATAAAAAAATATTTTCAAAAATATCTGAATAGACGAATAAACTAATAAATATTAATATTATTATAAGTATAAAAAAAATTTTATGATTATAGGAAACTTTTAAAAAATAAATAATACAAATTTTGAAAATCTTGAAATAAAATAAAAATATAATTTTTTAAATAAAGTTAAAAGAAAATAAATTAATATTTATAAATAAATACATAGATGTTTGCTCCTACTAAAATTTATAAAAATTAAACAATTGATTAATATTTTTACTATTAGCTTTTAACAATAAGTTTTTATTAAAATAATAAATATAACTTTTTTTAATTATTTTCTCACTTTAAGTAATTTTTTAAATTTTAAAAATTATTAATGATATCAAATAATATGAAATATTATGCTTTTAAAATTATTTCATATTATCTTCATAAAAATTAATATGAATTCTTAAAAATGTATAACCATAAAATATAAATTTTTATATATTTTTCATTAAGAGTATTTTATAACTCTTAGGCGAGTAGCTAAAAGACAAATCATCTTTTTATTTGTCTTATTATATGAAGTATGTTAAATTTGTATCTATTTTATATTTTTTTATAAGGCTAAACATATTTTTTTAATTGTTTATATATGTATTATTTAATTAATATTATAATAAAAAATTATAAGGTGTTTGTTTTTCATGTGTACCTTGCTAAACGGTGTACACGCACATTAATTTTGTTGAAAAAATTTTGATAGTAAATAAAATTAATGAGTCATTTTGTATTTTATATATATATATATATATTGTTTATTTAATGTTTTAATAATTAAAAATATAAATAATTTGCTAATATATATACATTCACTTGTCGAGACACAATAATCTCTAACAAGTGAAGTGAAGTCCTTCAGATTTGGCCATCTATCTCTGGACATTGATGCATCAAAACATAATCGAGGTTTAAGTTTTAATTTATTATTTTATTTATTTTGATTTGATTGAGTGGTTTAAATTTCTTACATATATGGTATTGCATTTTTTCCCATACGAAGCTTATATAAGTGATGAGATTTTTCAACAGACTTGACGCACCGTGAAGCGGACAGCTTTTTCATAGCAGGAATGTTGATGATCAGAGGAGCTAAGGGAGAGAAAGCAATGTCAATGCATGGATAGATTATACTTTATGCACTATCAGTAGATACACTTATTAATGAGATATAATATAATTTTGTTATTTTTTGTTTTAGTTATATAAAATATTGTAATTAGAATAAGTAATTAAATATATATTTTTTGTTAATTAAAAATTATCATTTATAGTTTATGTTTTTATTCAATTTAACATAAAAATATTAAATTATTTAATTAAATTTTTGTTGAAGATGTTTGACAATCAACTCTAATTTGTGTTTGTTCATGTCTATAATAACTGTTTTGATATATCTGTGAATATGTTTGTGTGTCCCCAAAATTTTTGGATAGAGTTTTAGTCTATTATAGGCATGTAAAAGTCTTAGCGAGGCTAAATGTGTCAAACGGGATGTGCCAGGCCAGCCAGGCCCATTTTTTTTTTGAGCACGCTCGTGCTTTCGTGCAAGGCCAGGCACAGTTACTATATCGTGATGTGCATGGTTTATCAAAGCCAGGCCCGACGCGATGGTAAAAGTGTCGTGCCGGGTTAGGCCCGTACGGGTCTAGTTAAATAAAAAATAATTTTTTTAAAAAAATTTTAAAGTTTTGTATTAAACTTTATATAAAATATATATTATATTATATATAGATAATGTATAAAATATTAAATTTGTAACTTGAAAATTATTAAAAATTTAATAAATTACAATGTTTAAAATTTGAATTGGTAGCTTGAAAATTATTAAAAATTTGTAACTTGAAAATATTAATAAAGTTTACTTTTTTTTATTAATTTTTAATACATTTAGATTATAATTTATTAGAATTAAATTATAGAATTTAAATTTTTAAATGAAAAATTTTTAACATAAAAATAAATTAAATAAAAATTTCGTTAAAAAAATTACAAAGTTACAAAAATAAAAGCAAACCAAATGTCCAATCGGCCAATTGATACCAAACCAAAGCAAATGCAAGTTATAATCTAACGTAAAAAAAGCATACAATCAATAAAAAATAAAACATCGAATTCAAAAAGCAGAATCAAGAATAAATCACAAAAATTATCAACTGTGTCCGTGACTGTGAAGTATTAAAAATCAAAATCAAGTGGCAATGACAAATGGATTAGAAATGAAATAAACAAAACTAGGAAAAAATTAAAATGAACAAAATTTCCATTGCTTTTTAGCAACTGAAATTTTTGAGTTTTTTTATTCCATCACTAAATGATCCACGAAGTGAGAAGCATATATTCTTGCATGGAATTTAGCGATAGAAATATTTGTATCTGTTCATAAACAAAAATAGAAATTATATCCGTTTCTATTATTGCAAGGGAAATTAAGTCCGTCGCTATATAAAGTTAAATTATTTTGTGACGAAAAGTCATTCCATCACATTTTTAGCAACGCAAATAAATTTTATCACTAAAATATGATAATTAATTTTTGAAAATCACTTCGAAACTTCTAAGTGTTCTTAGGATTTTGTGCATTTTTTTTGGTTTGGTTGTGATTTTGTCCGATTCATATTTGGATTACCTATCCTCCATATAATATTCGACACAATGTTCATCTATAATTGAGATATAAAATTATAATTTTTATTATATTCCATATGTTTTGTTTTCGGGAATAGCTCCACATATGTGTTTTCGTGTTATGTCTAATTTTTTTTCCCATTTTTAAGATTTATATTAGGTTCTATCTGATTATTTTATTGAATTATTATATATATAATTTATAAATTATATAATGTTTACATTTTTTTCTTCATACTTTTATATATATATTTTTTTGTGTAGCCTAATTGATTTATGATAGTTTTGTATATTTTGTTATTGACCTATTAATTAATATCACCAAAATTATATTTCATTTTGTTTCCTTAGTAGAATTACATTATATTATAATAAGTTTAAAATTGAATAACTTACATTAATGACGTAACCTTAACAATAAATAATTTATAATTATTAAAATAATTATTAAATGGTCATTTGTAATAACAATAATAATGGGAAAAAAATATAAGTAGGTTATGCAACTAGAGTAGTGAAATTAACGAAAAATTGTTAAAATTTAAAAAAATTAGAAGCTAATTTAGAAAATTATATATTTGCTTGATCTAAATATAACTAATATTACAATAAAATAAATAAAACCCCGCATTTGTTTAATGTTAAAAAAAATTATATTACATGTCACATGTGGTATATGACTATGTATATTACATACTTCATATAGATTAGAATAATTTCTCATTCATTTAGTAATATTCTTCGTTGATAGTTGATTTATTTTATATGATTTTTTCATCAATAAAAATTAATATATTGATATTGATAATTTATTTATTATTCATATTATGCATGATATCTTTATATAATTATTTAGTACTTATTATTAATATAGAAATTAAAAATTACGATATAGTAAATTTTTCTTTTTTTTCTTTTTTAATACAATTTCATCTAATATAGATAAATATCAGAATTTTAGTTTTATGTAAATGACAAAATTATATTGGAACAACCTGACTTTATGATTTTAATCCAAAATAATCTAATAATTATTTTACTAAAACTTATTTGTTTGATTTATGTAATTGCATAAAAATGTTACTGCATCTTTATTACAAAATTATCTATATATATTATTATTATTCCAAAAATATTAATGTTATGTGTTATACGAATAGAAAATATTATACTACATAATCGTCAATGGATGAATGTATGATTGAAAGATGGGTTTTTAATTGATAAATTTGTAAAAAGAATTGATGAATTTATTGCATTCGCTGAAAAATAGCATGAATTTATGGATTAAACAAAAATAAGATATCAATGTAATGCTCTTAAATATCAAAATTAGAGTTTCTACGATGTGGACATGATGTAATATCATCTTGTAAAAAAATTAATTTGTTAGTAATTATTATGTTTGGTATAAACATAGAGAAATAGTTGTGTCATAAATATCTAAGTATTATATACATAGAAATATAGATTTAACTATTGTCATGTAATTTTCTAATCCTAATGATGCATGTGAAGCAATTTTGAATAATACTATTGGTCATTCATTTAATTTAGATATCACTAACGATATCCCAATATAATCAGTGAAATAATTTTTTGAAATGCTAAAAGTTTCTAAAAAAGTGATTTGAAAAAGTAATGCGTGTGGCCACTCAAAGTTATATGCGGTTGCTAGACTAATGAATTTAAAGGTAAACATTATTTTTTAGAAAAGTATTATGATGAAATATGTCAGTTTTTATATGAATTGCTACCAAATAATAACCTCATGATATATAGTTTTTATGCCACAAAAAAATTAATGCGAGGTGTGGGTTTGCCGGTGGAAAAAATATAGTACTGCATTAAAGGCTCCATGATATATTGGGGCTTAGTCAGTGAAGTAATTGTATGTAATTTCTATAAAAATTCTCGGTAAAAAGAAATACATCATGTAAAAGGTAAAAAACTATTCCTCACAATAAGATGTATTATTTTCCATCGACTCCTTATCTGCAAAGATTATTTTTATTTGATGCTACTGCTAATGATTTGAGTTAACACAAAGATCATGTTACTGAAGATGACATGATACAACTTTGCTCAAATTCTCCTTCTTGAAAACATTTTGATGATTATATTTCATCATTTTCATATGAAATCCAAAATGTTATATTAGCGCTATGCACTAATGAAGCTTAGTTATTTGGATAAACAGGGTAATAATAATCTTTATGGTGAGTTATTATTATATCTTATAATTTATCACCATATATATGCATGAAATATGAATACAAGTTTTTATGTGTTATAGTGTCTAGTCTGAGAAATCTAAAAGATAAATTTGATGTTTTTTTGCAGCCCCTTATAGTAGAGCTCAAAAAATTATAAGATAATAGTGTCAAAACTTATGATATATCCAGAATGAATAACTTTAAGAAATGACATAAAGTTATTAAAAGTGCACCACCTTTGAAGTCAAGTGATGAAATATTAAAAGTAAGTGAAAGATATGGTTTGAAAAACATTATGAAAGTTTATGCAGATTGCCTCAATATACAAATTTCTATAATTTATCACAATGGTTGGAACAAAAAAAATATATTTAAGGATTTGTCATATTATTAAAATAAATCTTATTATGCACAACTTAGATGTGATGCATACTAAGAAAAATATTTTTGATAATATTTTTAATACTATAATAAATGTTGAAGGAAAAATAAAAGATAAAGTCAGATCAAGAAATGAATTGAAAGAGTTACATGGGGATGAATCAATTAATAAATTCTTTAAAGATTGTTATAGTCTTGAAAAAGATGCAAAGGAAGCTCTATGCAAATGTCTGATATAGCTTAGATTCCTTGATGGATTTGCATCTAATATGGGAAGATGTGTTGATATTAAAAAACATAAGTTATTTGGAATGAAAATCATGACTATCAGGTGTTCATACAAAGACTAATACCGATAGCATTCTATGAATAACTTCCACAAAAGGTTTGGGAAGCATTGATTTAAATAAATATTTTCTTTATAATTTTACTTGCAATGCCATTAGAAAGGAAGAAATAGAGTAATTACAAAATGACATCCCCATTATATTATGAAAACTTTAGCATATTTTTCTTCCAAGCTTCTTCGATTCCAAGAAATATCTTCTTGTTAACTTTCCTTACAAATCCATGATAGTAGATCCTATGCAATACATATGAAAACATCCATTTGAGGGGTAAAATAATTTCCATTTGTTAATATCAAAATTTTAATTTATCTGCTGATTATTTTTTTTCTAATAAATATCAATTTTAGATATCTTAGAAAATTGAAAAATAATGTTCGAAATAAAGGTAAAGTCAAAAGGTCGATATGCAATGCTTACTAAGTTGAATAGGCTTTGGCATTTTGTGCACACTCTTTAGCCACAATTATATAATCATCATAAAATATTGTCACTAAAGAATATATATGATGTGAGGAATGAATCAAACAAAATGATATGTTTTCTATTTTATATAAGGGGGTAGATCATATGGTATAGCAACATTGTGATATTTTTTGGATGACTAGAGCATCATGCAACAAACATATATTTTGTTGAACTATAAGGAAGGTATACCTTATACTGAGTAATATTTATAATAATTACATATTCTCAATTTTTTTGTCATTGTGTATGATATAACATTTTAATTAATCAAAATATCTTCAATTTTTTTTTGAAAAATATTTTCTGAGAAATTAAGACAAAGAGAACCTCATATTGATGAAGAATCAATTGATGCAAAACTTATAAAAGATTTTGCAAGTTGGTATGAAAATATTTTAGTATATAACTTATTATTCATGTTTTTAAATAATTACGTGCAACATTATATATGTATAAATTTGTCCCTTATCATTTTGTAGGTCTAATTTTTTTCATCAAATATATGTAACAAACAAATGAAGGATCTTGCAAAAGGACCTTTAGGAAATTTCAGATATATTCCATATATTATGTAAATATATATAAATTTCACACTTTGAAAAATGATTCAAATAGATTTGCAATGAACAGTTGTATTTACATCAAGGGGTCTAACTATACTATATGTACTATTATTTTTAACGGAAGACACTTTGAAATTCTACACATTGAGTATAATACTTTACCAATTAAAAGGATTGTTCTTTTATGTATGAATGGTTTGATCCAATTCTAAATATGGGTACTAGAATTCATCTTCAGTACAACCTTATTGATGTGCACCATAAAAATATTATCATAAGTAAGAGCTATTTATTCTTGTGGTATAAGTCGAACAAGTGTATTACTTCACTTATCAAACCACAAGAAAAAATCCATGTCATTAGTGGGAAATATATAAAATAAAACCTAGATTAGCTATTGAAGTTGTTGAAATGAATGTTATTGTCACTCCATCATGTGTATCAACATTTCAAAAGAATAATGTGGAAGTTCATCCAATTATTCGTGGGGAAAATGATGGCCTTCAAACTTTACATGGTGAAGGTGGAAATTATTTGGACATTAATACGATAATGTTGAAGAAGATAATGAGGAGGAATTAATTGCAGAATCAAATGATGATGATGAATATGTAGATAGAGATGATTTCTTATAAAGTTCTAATGATGACTAGAAATTTATTAACTACCTTATTATTTTCTCATTCTTATTTTGTAATTGTTAAAAAATAGATGCTAAATTAAAATAGTTTAATTTCTTTTTTTAATGTCATCGTGTTTTTCATTAAGTTATGTTATTACGACATTTCATATAATGTTTTTATTACCTCTGTATATTTTGATATTTATGCAACTTGATTTATGTATGGTAGGTAATCATTCATGTAGTCAAGGTTCTCAAAGTGTGAGGAGGGGCAGAGGAAGTCTACTAATATATCTTGGAGGAAAAAATCTTTATAAATTTAGTGATGATAATATTACAAATATCTTTCTGCATTCTCCTACAAATATAGAGAAAACGTTGGCATCATCTCATCATGACATATAGAGATTTACTACTACAGATATTCTATCTTCATCTCATTCTTCACCAGAAGATACTAATAGGTCTAATCATCCTATCTTGAGAGGCTCATGCATTGGTGCTACAATAGTGGCACTGGCATGATATTCACAATCCTTAATTTACATGCCAAGTAATGAAAAATCTTCATTCAGCTCACATTTGATAATAAACAGCACATAACACTCTTAAATTTACTACATTATTCTTTATCAATTTTTTTTATTTAAATTAAATATAAAATGATATGTGAATGAAAATAATAAATATATCTCAAATTTTAAATTTATGTATTTTACAATAATAAAAACATATTATATTGATACTAATTGAACATTATCTTTTATAATAATAAGAGTAAATTTTAAATTTGTAGCTTAAAATGTGTATTTTCTTAATATATGTACATAATGATTTTAAATAACTTATAGGTTTATCCTTTTGCTTCTCGTACAATCGAGAAGATATTAAAGGAGAAACTAGTTATGGATGGTATAACATGGAGCAAAAATTGCCCCCAAGTATGATAAAATTTAATTGAGAAGAATTTGAGGTAAATCTTTGATGCATTTACTTGTTTTTTATTTGGTATAATATGATTTAATCTTAAAATTAATACATTATAATGTATTATTATTTTAATTAGGTTTTGCATTAAAAAATTCAATTAGAATAATGTTTTCATGGTTTTTGTGAATGATATATGGAAACATATGACAAGTGTGAGATACAATGACAAACTTGGCAAATAAAAAAAAAGTCAAAGCCTAATAGTGTCCCACATGGTGTTTGTATAAAGTAGTGGGATTACTAAAATAGTGAGAATTTCAAGACTTTCTCCCAAGTGGCCTCACACAATCATCGATCAGAAAAAGTAGATATGGGACCAGGACATTCAAAACATATTCGAGATTCAAATGTGAGCTACTAATATTTTGTAGATCTAGTATAAATATAATTTATGTTTTGTTATTATTTATATTTTTGTAATCAAAAGAATAATATCTGTATCATAATAAATAATGTACCTTAATAGTAACTAATATCTATTTAAAAAATGTTGAATTAGGACATCCACTAATACTAATTGAGGTATTCAAACGAATCATCAACAAGAATGATGAATCATTTATGGACAAATGCTCAAATATAATCAATGTGAGGTTCGCTTTTTGTACTTGTAGATTCATTTTATAATTGAAAATACTAAAATAAACAAAAATTAAAATTCATTAATTGGCATTAAATGTAATTAAAATGCAAATTCAAATATATATATTTTTACCATAACTAATGATTTTTTTATAAACTAATTAAATATAATTAATAAAATCATTTTTAAAATATTTTGAAGAGCAAAGAAGATAGTTTCTATTGCTAGTATAAATTTTTTTTTAATATAGCAATTGATATGTTATGTTGTATTTTAACAATTATAGAAAGCTTTAGAAAATTTGATTGTAATTTCTTCACTATAGATGGGCAAGAGATTGATGTTGCACATATTTACCTTCAGGCTATCACAGAGGAGCTGAAAGAATAACAAGTATATCATCGAGGTATCAATGCATCTACATTTTATCTAGGTTTTATTTAGAGTTATTCATGATCATCTTCTAATTACAATAACATATTTGATTTGAGGTTTGCGAGGAGATGCAGTATATTCATGATACATTATAAATGAAAAATGAGAAGATGCAACTAAAAAAATAAAGAGATGCAAAAGAAATTGAAGAATTGAAAAATGAGATGCTGAAAGATTGAAAAGAGATGAGGAAATGCAAAAAAAAAATTGAAGATGGAGAAAATAATGTGCAAGTTGGCAGAGACATCATCTATTTTTTATCATTTGGAAGAGGATCCATCCAATCTCCAGAGGACAATACTATTTACGAGAAGGACTTATAGTTATTTTTGATGTGTTATTAATTTTTTGCAACATATATTTTTGACATGAATTCATTGTTTTTGTGTTAAAGGTTTTTAAATTTTGTTATAAATTGTGTATTGTAATTTATGGACATTAATTTTTGTTATCTAATATTTATCTCATGGGTGATATTATGTGAATGTCATTTAATAAATAATACATGGATGTGCATATTTAGTTGCATGTCATATAGTTTATGTATATAATTGTATATTGTATACATCATATAGAAATAGTATAAATACTACTTGTACTTGTTGTAAATAATAGGAATGAATTTTTTTTGTATCTAAATCCATTTCTAAATAGAAATGGAGTCATGCGTGTCTTTATTGATTCATCACTATTTTAGAAATGAAAATTATGTTTCTAAGGATTCTGTCACAAAATTAGTGATGGAATCCAAGATCTCTTTGCCTTGCAATATTTAGCGATGGATTTTGCTTTCATTATTTATATAAATATAATTATGTGATCCGTTTATAAAAATTTTGTGGGGAGGATCATAGAAGCATACCTACTTTATTTCTAAATCCTTTGATATTAACCTATCTTGATGAAATCAGAAATGGATTTGAGTATTTCTAATTTAAGGATTTATTGTATGGTCAAAATATCTATGCATATATATTTTATCAAGGCTTTGTTTAGAGTTCTTCACCATCATCATCTTCTAATTACAATAGTATATTTGATGAGAGGTTGTGCGAGGAGATGCAAGATATTCAGGATATATTATAAAGTAAAAATGAGGAGATGCAACAGAAGAATAAAGATATGCAAAAAGAAATTGAATTAGAATTGAAAAAAAGAGATGCTACAAGATTGAAAAGAAACGAGGAAATACAAAAAAAAAAATTTGAAGATGGACAAAATAATGTGCAAGTTGGTAGAGGCACCATCTATTTTTCATTATTCTAAAAAGAATTCATCCAAATCTCTAGAGGATAATACTCTTCAGGAAAAGGAATCATAGTTATTTGTGATGTGTTATTAATTTTTTGCAACATATGTTTTTGATCCGAATTAATGGTTTAGTGTTAAAGGTTTTTAAATTTTGTTATAAATTGTGTATTAAAATTAATTGACATTTATTTTTGTTATCTAATATTTTATCTCAAGCCTCATGGTGGATATTATGTGAATGTTATTTAATAAATAATATGTAGATGTGCTTATTTGGTTGCATATCATATAGTTTCTGTATGTAATTGTATATTATATACATCATATAGAAATAGTATAAATACTACTTCTACCTATTGTAGATAATAGAAATGAATTTTACTGTATCTAAATCCATTTCTAAATAGAAACGGTTTCATGCATGTCTTTATTGTTCCATCACTCTTTTAAAAATAAAAATATGTTCTAATAATTCCTTCATAAATTTAGTGGCGGAATCCAAGATCCATTTGTCATCACAATATTTAGTGATGGATTTTCCCTGTTACTATTTATAGGAACATAATTGTGTTATCCATTTCTAAAATTTTAACATAGAGGATTATAGAAGTGGAATTATTCTGATTCTAAATCCGTCAATATTCACCCATCGCGACAAAATCAGAAATGGATTCGGACATTTCTAATTTTAAGGATTTCTTGTATACTTATCGTGACGGAGTTTTTTTGCCTTTTTTCTGTTATAGTCGTGGATATGATAGTGTTGAGTTGCAATATCTAAACAAAGTTCTTTACCCTTCAACAAAACTAATCTCTTTAAATATATATTTATATTTTTAAAATTTATTTTTAATTTAATATATTCGTAACATTTTCATAAATATTTCTAATTTATATTTAACAAATTGTGTTTAAACACACAAACCATGACTCATCTCAACTACTCTTAAATCTTTAAAACATATTAGATAGTAATTATATTAAAAATAAAAGTAATAGAAGATTAATTTTATATATATAATGAGAACTCCCATTGAGCTCAACCACGAGCTCAATGGGAGAGGGGCTAGAGATAGAACCTTTAGTTAATTTTGTGCTTAAAAATCAAGTACATAAAATTGAATTAATTAATAGTTGGTGCACTATTTTCAAATACTTTTGGTAGTACACTATTCTAACTATAATTAATAATTATAGTTAGATATCATTAGAAATTTTATTTATGTTAGATAATATGTAATACAATGATAATAATGGTAAATATGTAAAATATATCATTTTCAGCATTCAACATTTATAGTTATCAAATAATATATATTTCATCACAATTTAATTATCAATAATTTATCAAATAGTTTTTATAATACATATTCAATACTTATGAAATTCAGCACATATTTTTTCAACATTTATTTTTCAGCACTTAATTTTCAGTTTATTAAATAGCTAATTTCAATTCCACAAATACATATGATGAAAAATAGATTAAAAAATAATTTTTTAGCAATATAATTTATAATTAATATAATTTTAAATAATATAATAATTACAAATGAATAATTAATAATTGGCGAGGCCCTCGTAAAAAATACATTTACTAAATTACTTGGAACATTTAGACATAATCATTATTCATCATAAATTTTATTTCTCCTACATAATTTTAAATCATACTCATCAATTATAACTTCTATAAAGAAAAATGTATATACATTTATAAATATAAATTTACACACACACACACGCACACACACACACACACCAACATAAATAAATAAATAAATAAATAAAATATGTGTGTGTGTGCGCGCATTCATGTGTGTGTGTGCGCATGTGCTTGTGTATAAATCAATAAATATAAATATATAAATAAAATGTCTATAAACACTGACACGTGTGTGATATAGCTTATTTAAAAAAATGAAATTACTTTTTGAAATCAAAAAGAAGTTTCATAGCTAATGGGTGGTTTCTAGAATCATAAAGCACTAAGAAATTTTTTTTAATATTGATGTGAATGGGCCAAAATCAAGTTTCAGATTTTTGAAATTTGTTTTAAAAAAGATTAATAGATGTACCAAAACATAGATATTTTTGTTTTTATGCCTCACCATAATTTTTTTTTTTTGTGATACTAATATGTATTTTTATGCTTGTTTTACTTTTTATTGTCCCCCTCCCCTCCTCCCCACTTCCCCATCCTTAAACCCATCTCATACTATGTATTGACTCATATATGAATGTTAGTGATGTTATTGTTATATATTATTTTATGTAACTGAGAATCTGAACAATCTATGTTTGTATTTAAAAATAATGCAAGTGTGTCTCTTATTCTACAAGTATATGATATTGTGTATAGAGTTTAACTTACACATAGAAATCAAACTATTTATTATTATGGAATATAAGATATAAGTTTATAGTCTATATGGAGTTTGACATACTAATGATAATATTGTATCACAAGATTTTAGAATGTCTGTCTTAAGTATGAGTAATGGTTTAAAATTTAACTTTTTGTACTAGTATAATTATGCGTAGTGAATGAGACCAAGATGAGGTATTTATTTAACACTAATACTTAAAATAAAGCATACCTCATAGGTATTTAAAATATTATCTTTCTTAAATTGAGATAATTAATAGATATGTATATACATTGTTAGTTGCTTTATTTCATATAGAGTGAAATCTCTAAATAGATTAATAAGTTCTATGAGTTGGATAATTATACTAATTATATGTTAATGAAATTCACATCCCATTAAATGGGTTAATGATATCCACCTGATGATACTTATAAGTCTTGATCATGTCAAACCTTATAGGGTGTATTTTAATCTGACATATCAGATAATTAATAGATATTTATATTTATTGTTAGTTATTTTGATTCATACAAAGTGAGATCTCTAATTAGATTAATCGGCTTTATGAGTTGTATAACTATACTAATTATATGCTAGATATTAATTATTAATGGAATCCATATTTTTTTTAAAGTAGATTAATGATTTCCTCTTGATGATACTTATGAGTTTTGAGCATGTCAAACCTCATATATGGATTTAAAAATGACATTAGATAATTACTAGATATTTATATTAATTGTTAGTTGTTTTGATTCATGCAAAATGAGATCTTTAAATATATTAATAAGCTCTATGTTGAATAACTATACTAATTATATGATGAATATTAATTATAATTCAGGTCATGTTAAATTATTAATATCAGATAAGTTAAATGGAAGGTCTCAAAAAAAAATATAAGATGTTGATTAAATAAAACTGTCAGAAATATAATTTGATTAATGAATATTTATAATCCTAATATCAAGAGTTTAATAAGTATTTAATAATAATGAGTTTGTATTATATTTCAACTAAGTGATAGAAAGTATAATTATAATTCTATAGTGAAATAAGTATAACTAATGTAAATAAAATCATATATTTATATTGGGAGATTAATATATTATTTTAAACTTTAAAGTCCATACCATAGCCTTAACCTAGTGTCATACATGATGACATAAAGATTGCTCTAAGAAATTATTTTAAAGAATCATTTTGTGTGATTTATTTTATTAAAAAATTCATTTTGCACGATTTGATAAAAGTCAGTCAAAGAGGCTAAGAGTGATGCGAACCACCATTTATTCTCCCTTATAATCATCTCCAAGGTATGATTTGTTTTACTCTAAGCTTCACTCCAATTCTTCTTGTATGGTTGAGTTTGTATGCTTTATCAACAAGGAATTTTAATCCAAACAAAGGCCCTATGATCGGAGCAATAATGTCACCATTCTAATAACATAATAAGTGATATGGTAAGCATCCTAAAAAATCATTTTCAATATCCAAGAGGATTTTACATGTGTCTTATGAATGTGAAATATCGTTGGTATGATTTTTAAACTATTATTGAATGTGAAATATTGTATTTTAAATATAATATTTGTTTCTTTATTTTTTTTTAATTTATTACTCTTAAAATTTGATTATCAAAAAGGGTTTTTTTGCATATGCTTGTTTGTGTATTATGTAGAATATTACTAAGACATTTGTATTTTGTTGCACTAAAACTAAAGTATTTTATAAAAAGGAACATTATTTTTAAATACTTAAAATCGACCAAACTCACTTTTTAAAAAAAAAATTAAAAAGCATCAATCCAATTTTGCCCCTCAAATATTAAAAAAATAATAATTAAATCTTGGTTTTCAAATTCACAAACCATTTAATTTTTTTACAAAATTTTAAAAGAATCAAACTTGACAAGGCTGAGATTCAAACACAAGACAATCACCACGCAAAACAAGCATTAACCATCCGAACATACACAACAAATCATTTATTTAAAGATAAATAACATCTTAGTTTGAAAACTACCATAAGTTCTTACATATGGAATATCCATTTTGGATGAATATTATGATATTTAGGAATAGCCAGATAGTTGTAAAAGGTACACTATCTTTGAGGTTAAAGACCAAAATATTAGAAGTAATTAAAATATATGGGTTCAAAAATATTATAAATGCTTATGTTGATTGTATTAATGTACAAAATTTTAAGAATTATCACTTTGATTGGAAAAACAAAGTATCTTTTTGAATTTATCTTATTGGAAAATCAACCTAATTAGGCACAACTTAGATTAGAGGTGTCAACCGGGCTGGGCCGGCCCGTCACGAGGCACGGCACGGATCGGTCGTGCCTGGGCCGGCCCGGCACGGGAAAATCTCGTGCCCGAATTAGGCACGAGCAGTGCCGTGCCGTGCCTGACCCGGCATGGCTCGGCCCGTGGCATGGCACACCGGCACGGGTTCGTCCCGTGTCGGGTGTCCCCCGAGCCCGATCCCGTGATCACCCCTCCCGCAAAAAAGACCGCGGGTCGGGTCTGATTGGACCCGACCCGCGGTCCCACGAGTCCCGAAGCATATGGCCGGGCCATGCCCGAGTAGGCCCGTCACGGCCCGTCATGCCTGCGGGCCGTGCGGGGCTCGGCTTTTTTAAAACCATGTCGGGCCATGCACGGCCCGATAACCATGTCGTGCCTGGTCCGGCACAAAGGCATGCTCGTGCTCAAAAAAAACGAGCCGGGCCGGCTTGGCCGGGCCCGTTTGACACTTCTAACTTAGATGTGATGCACATTGAAAAAAAAAATTTGATATATTTTAATACCATCATGAATGTGGAAGGAAAAACAAAATAAAATATCAAATCAAGAAAGGATTTGAAAGAGTTATATTCACATCCAGAGTTACATAGGAATATTACAACGAATAATTTTTTTGGTTTGTTATAATCTTGATAAGGATTCAAAGAAAGTTTGTACAAATGATTAATAGTGCTAAGCTTCCTTGATGAATATACATCTACATGATAAGATGTATTAATATGAAAAAACATAAGTTATTTGGGATGAAAAGTCACGACTAACATTTACTTATGAAGAGGATAATACTCATAGCATTCTATGAATTACTTTGATAATTATTTGGGAAGCATTGAATGAATAAATATTTTTTTTAATACTCACTTGTGATGATAACAAAGGAAGACTAGAGAATTACAAAATGACATATCCAAGTTATATGTATATTTTAGCATACTTTTCTTCTTATCTTCTTCAACTCAATGAAATATCTTTCATTCTACTTGCCTTATGAATCCATGATAGCAGACAATGTGCAACATATATGGATGTAATAGAAATTGTGCACACTACTTTTAGTCACAAGTATATAATTCACATAGTAAAATATCATCAAATAATTATTATGACATGTGAGATAGATCAAGAAAAGATGATATGCTTTTTATTTTCACCTATGTGAGTTGATCATATAGTAAATTAAAATAAAATATTTTTGGATTACCAAGAGTATCATGCTGCCCACACATATATCTTATTGAACTGCGAGATAGTTATACCTATATTGAGTAAGATTTATAATCATTTTACATTGTCAAATCATTCTGATTGTATGTGATATACTTTTTTTAATATTCAAAATAACTTCAATATTATTTTGTAGAATTTATGCTAGGAATTAAGGCAAAAAAGAATAATATACTGATGTGAAGCTTAAAAGATTTCATATTTTGGTTTGAAAAATTTGTTGATAAATAACTTATCATTCTTTCTTCTAAAATTTAACATGTAATATATATTTATTTAGTGATGAAAATACTACAAATGTTTCTCCCAATTATACTACACATATAGATGATACATTGGTATCACCTTATCATGTGACACTAGATTTATTATTATTGATATTTTACCTTCGTCTCATTCTGTACCAAAAGGTTTGTTAGCTTAGTCCTTCCTATCTTAGGTGCATGCATTGGTATACAACATTGATGATGACTAGATAGTTACAATCCATTTGTTTGCATGCAAAGTTATGAAAAAATTGTTATTTGACACACAATCGATAATAATATATGCAACTTTTAGAAATTTACTATGTGCATGCATAATCATTTTTAATTATTTTTATTTGTGAAAAATGTAAATTACATTGTGAATGAAAATAAATAAATGATTATGGTTAAAATATGAAATTTTAATTAATAACAAACTATGATATTGTTGCTTATCCAACATCACTATTGATAATTAAAATAATATTTTCTTAGAAAGTATTAGATAAGTAATAAAAATGAATAAAATATTAACATAGTATAGAATTATGGGTATATTTCATTTATATGTTTATTAGTATGTGCTGGTGTTAAATTACTTATATATTTATTCTTTCTGTTTCTCATACAATCGTAAAGATATTTAAGAAAAAACTAGTTTTGGAGGGTATAAAGTAAAAAAGTGCCCTCAAATACGAATGTATGTTATTGGGAAGAATTTGAAGTATAATTTTATTGCATTTACCAATTTTCAAATTATTCTTTTATAAAAACAATGAAAATAATTGTATCACAATATATTATTATTTTTTGTTTTTTATAAAGAAAATATAAATTTAATAATTCTTTGTTGATCTCGATGAAGGATACATGGAAACATGTGTCTATTGTCAAATATAATGAAAAGCTTGGAAAATGGAGAAAAAGTATGGTAAATATGAAATGCTAAATAGTATTCTCCATAATATTTGGATCAAACTATAGAATATTTGAATAGTAAGGAGTTTATGGTCTTATCCTAATGGTTTCATCTTTTTTTCATCAAATGGTAGAAGCTTCATCTTTTTTCATCATTTTGAAGAAGATCTATATAATTCTATGACGTAAATACTCATCTCGACAAGGAATCATAGTTGTTGTTATGTTATTAAATTTTTGTAATGAGTTTTTTGGTGCTAAACCTTGTTTTTGGTGTTCTATTTTTGATGTTATTAATGTGTATTATAATTGTTAAACTTTTTAATGGATGTTTGTGATGCCATTGAATGAATAATGCATATACTTATTAGTTTATATTGTATATGGTTTATGTATGTATTTATATATTATATACAATATAAAAAAACTACAAAAATGGACATGTTCTAGTTACAGAAATAGAAATGAAAAATGACAATTCAAAATTTATTTCTAATTTAGAAATGGATTTTGCATTTCTATTCAATTCCAACACGATTTTAGTATTAGAAAGAAAAGAAAATTAAGATCTTGTTTATGTTACTGTAGTTCAAACAACAAATTTCTATCATACATATTAGAAATGCCTGAGTA